>JAXIVD010004145.1:0-7500 GCA_036785275.1 Cancer borealis | reverse complement strand
AATCAATGAGTCCTCGAGGGTATGTGACAGTGTGTGTGTGTGTGTGTGTGTGTGTGTGTGTGTGTGTGTGTGTGTGTGTGTGTGTGTGTGTGTGTGTGTGTGTGTGTGTGTGTGTGTGTGTGTGTGTGTGTGTGTGTGTGTGTGTGTTTGTTTCCTTTTTTTTCATTGTTAGAGTAGAGTTTTCTTGGCTTGTGTTATTTCAGAGGCAATATTTTCCTGCCCTCCCTCGCTCCCTCGCTTGACTGACTGAAGGTCGGACGGAATCTTTGACTTCTGACGAATGAACTACAACGTTTTCTCTCCACATCCTCTCCTTCTCTGCCTCCACCCAACCCCGCTCCTCCCCAAAAAAAGATAAATAATAAAAACTATATAAAAAAACAGTCCCCCTCCCACACACATACGTTATACAACCGAATTGAATACATATTTTACGTTTTCTTTTGTACCACCACACACTAAACATTTACTGTCACCTGTATTACTACGAGTTAATCAAAACAAAACAGATGGACAGAAAGAGAAAGAAAAAAAAGAAAACACACACACGAAAATAGTTGAGAATTGGCACAAGGACATGGATGAGGAGGAGATGGCTGAGGATAAGGATGAGTAATGGGTCAATGATGAAGGAAATGCCAACCATTCCAACGACAAACACAATATATGGAAATACACTCGAACCGGGAAAAAGGAATCCAACATATGTCTGGAGGAGGAGGAGGAGGAGGAGAAGAAGGAGGAGGAGGAGGAGGAGGAGGAGGAGGAGGAGGAGGAGGAGGAGGATGTAGAGGAGGACTATGGAAAGTTGGAGGTAATTGAGTCACAAGAAGATGGAGAGTTGGGTCTCAGGAACACACCGCTTCTATAAAGACTCTGTCAGATCCTATGGTATATGGGATCCGGAAAGGGGCATAGGGGGTTGGGGACTTCTCTTAAGGGAATCCAATACCATGTTTAGAATTTATGTGAGAGAGGCCTAATGCAGCCTAACTCAACTCAACCCAACTCAACCCAGCCCAGCCCAGTCTGTCTTGACGGGCGAGTAGGTAGAGGCAGGTGGTCTGTGTCTCGTCTGGGTTCCCGTTGGTTGCCTAACTTTGGGTTTTGCAGCAGCTGGTTTGCAGTTTACTATGAAAGGGGAGGTAACTATACTGCAACGTCAAACTGTTCTGAAGCTGGGAGGGAGGGAGGGAGGAAGGATAAGAGAGAGACACACACACAAACAGACACACACACACACACACACACACACACACACACACACACACACACACACACACACACACACACACACACACACAGACACAGACACAGACACAGACACAGACACACACACACACACACACACACACACACACACACACACACACACACACACACACACACACACACACACACACACACACACAGTCACTTCCATTTTAATTCACACCTGAACGCCGTATTTCCTCACACACCTACATTTGCTTCCTCTTCCCCTTCCATTACCTGTCCAGACGCACCCTAATTCAAGCCACATTTCTCATCCCACTCTCTTTGGTTCCCCTCTCTTCCCTTTCCTTGCCTTCCCTTCCCTTCCCTTCCCTTCCCTCCCCTCCCCTCCCCTTCCCTTCCCTTCCCTTCCCTTGGTTCCCCTCGTGTCTGCCCCAAAAGTGAAGGGGAAAACCTGCTACTTGTACTCTCTACACGAACAACTACTTGAGTGTTCCGAAAAGAATTGAAAAACATTAGTAATCATAAGGTAACGACTGTCTAAAACAAAAGAGATATGCAACGCTTCGAATGGCCAGGTTGTTGGGTGACCTTGACTTAATAATCTTCAGACAGTCACTTGTTTTTTCCCTTATTCACTGTTATACGAGTTTGTGACTGTGATGGGAATTAGTGGTATTTCAGGTGAATGAAATAAGAATGGAAATAAAACTTATATACATTGCTTCAGTTTGTGTTCAGAAAGTGGTAAAAAGAGCAAGTTTAGACCCAATCAATGTAAAGCATACTAAGGGATGGTCCAGTTTTATCATTCATACACTTACGCTTCCCTCACTCTTACCACATTCACGTCCTGTCACTCTGCTCTGTAATATAAACTAACAGCAGTGCACCACCATCTAAGCAGAAACAGCAACAATACAGCAGTAAACAAAATCAGCAGTAATATACACCATTCGCATTTCAACTACAAATAAAACAGCAGCATCTCAGCATCACAATCAGCAATACATCAGCACAGCAAGCTACATACAGCACCAACACATACTAACATAATATACAATGTAGCGATATAATCTGTGCAGCGACCTAGATCAGACTTTCCCTTCTCTTAATTTACCTTCCCTTTTCGTCCCCTCCACTGACACTACAATATTACCAGCATGCCCAGGTTGGTAGCATCTCCTGGACCCACGGCGTATATCATTCACGCCTCCTCTCCCTCACCCTCTCTAACGGGGTCACGCATCGAGACCACTGCCTGAGCCTCCTAATATATATTCTATCTGCCATTGTCTCTTTGCTTATCTTCATTCAATATAATTATCTATACAAATCTGGTGTTATGTTGATATTTTTATCTTTTTTTTTACTTTTCTACGTATTTGTTTTTATTGAAGACAGTTAGGTAGTTTAGTAAGGTCGTCTGTCTATCTGTCTGTCTGTCTGTCTGTCTGTTTGTCTGTCTGTGTGTGTGTGTGTGTGTGTGTGTGTGTGTGTGTGTGTGTGTGTGTGTGTGTGTGTGTGTGTGTGTGTGTGTGTGTGTGTGTGTGTGTGTGTGTGTGTGTGTTTGCCAAGCTGACTAAATCTGTGTGTTTCTGGCTGACATCGCTGCGGGTCTTGAAAAATTCATTACTTTAAATATGAATCCATGTTTTCGAGGACAGCATCATCAAATATGAACCACAAACACAACACAACACACAACACACACACCTGGCTGCAACACCTTTTGTCGCGACCTTTCTAACCCCTCCTACATCCCCTACTCCCCCTCCTCCCCTCCCTCCAACACACATACACCACCAGCAACATCACGAAAACAAAAACAAAACAAACTCGCTTGGAAAAACAACAAAACTAAACGCAAAACAAAACACTGTCATACGAAGCCTTTGAATGCGATGCAAAACAAACAAACAAACAAACAGCGACGCGCATTCACCTTGCAGAGGGAGGGGAAGGGAGGGGAAGGGGAGGGGAAAGGAGGGGAAGGGAGAGGAAGAGGAAGGGGAGGGGAGGGGCTGGGGAAGAGAAGGGGAGGGGAAGGAGAGGGGAAGAGAGGGGAAGAGAGGGGAAGGGAGGGGAAGGGAGGGGAAGGGAAGGGAAAGGAGAGGAAGGGGAGGGGAGATATGAGTGTTTTATGGACAGTCTATGATGTGGTCACTTGCTGGAGGGGAAACTATTTTTTTTTTGTGTGTGTGTGTTTTGAGTGTAGGTTTGTTTGACTGTGTATCTGTCTGTCTTTTTTTTTTTTTTTTTTGGTGTCGTGTGGCTCTTTCCGTCTGTCTGTGTATGTAAGAGTGGGTGAGTGGCTGTTTTCTGTTTGTCTGTCTGTCTGTCTATCTGTCTGTCTGTCTATCTGTCTGTCCTCCTCCTCCTTCATCAACAAGAGCAATTGCGTGGTTGAGAATTACAGTTATTTTTATAGAGATGTAGGTCAACACAACAGTAGCTACTCGTTATTAATTAAACATCCTGCGGGTTCGTTAGTACTCTATGTGAGAAGATAAAGTACTTCAATGTATACAATATTACCGAAAGAAATATACAAGCGAGAAAAAAATACGAGTCTGCTAGTATGTTTTCACTCTTCGTATATTTACCTCAACATGAGAGCTTTGTGGTGAGAGGAAACTGTGTGTATTTTGTTGGGAAGAGAGTGAACAATGAAGGTGTGTGTGTGTGTGTGTGTGTGTGTGTGTGTGTGTGTGTGTGTGTGTGTGTGTGTGTGTGTGTGTGTGTGTGTGTGTGTGTGTGTGTGTGTGTGTGTGTGTGTGTGTGTGTGTGTGTGTGTGTGTGTGTGTGTGTGTGTGTGTGTGTGTGTGTGTGTGTGTGTGTGTGTGTGTGTGTGTGTGTGTGTGTGTGTGTAATTAAGGCTCCTCGGCAGAGTTTCTACAGCTACAAAATTAACAAATATCTGAAAACACTAAAATAACACGACTATACTTCAGAAAAAATAACAAATAGAATGAAAAAAAAAAAAATCTATAGTTTCTTCATTATTTTTCCATCCTTCCATTTCCCTTAACACCATAAGACTTAAAAAATCACCCTCTTATCTAAAACTTATCATTCTTATCTTACTAATATCCTGAGAGCCTTCTACGCACCCTCATCCATCACTCACTCACTCATCCAACTCCCACCATCCGCCACGCATCCGTCACCAGTAAGTTCCGTCTATTATTCATTCAACTATGTCTTCCACTCTTCCCTCTTGACGCAATTCTCAGTCTCCAAGAGCAGCTAAGTTTCCCACCAAGACTAAAACTTAGGGAGTAACTTTCTTCATTTCTCGGGGAACTTTTCTCCGTCTCATTTTCAAGACAAGTTCCCTAATCTCATGAGCTCATTCTGGTCCGTTTCATTATCTTTCGATTCTTCACTCTATTCTACTCTCTCTCTCTCTCTCTCTCTTGGCTGGCAGCGTGACTCAACCATACACACACACACACACACACACACACACACACACACACACACACACACACACACACACACACACACACACACACACACACACACACACACACACACACACACACACACACACACACACACACACACACACACACACACACACACACACACACACACACACACACACACACACACACACACACACACACACACACACACACACACACACACACACACACACACACACACACACACACACACACACACACACACACACACACACACACACACACACACACACACACACACACACACACACACACACACACACACACACACACACACACACACACACACACACACACACACAAAAGGGCTTCTGTTCGTTCTCCCTTAAGTGGCATCACGCTCTGGGAACACTTTATGTCACACTCTCTAAGCCGCCATTCCCGATCTTCAGTTTTTTTGTTCTAATTTATTTTGTTTACGTGACCAATCGCCAATGTTTTCGATATCACCAATGTTATCTATTCGTTTTCCTTACAGATTTAAGTGGTTTTTTCTATCTTCCTGGCATTATTTCATCTTTCTTGTCTTACGTTTTTAAAGATGTTTTGTGTAATTTCAAAAGCTTTATTTTTTTCTATTTACAAATCTCAATCTCTCCCTCCTTACCCCCTACATCTCTCCCTCGTCGGGCCGTGGAAGGAGGCAGCAGGGGGCGGCGGGGGTGACTTCTGTGGTTAATGGAAGACAAATACGCCCCCGCTGACTTGACCTGACCGTGTTTGTGTTGAGGGTGAGGCGGCGGCGGGCGAGTCTATAAACACGGAAACGTAAAAAAGAAAACAAGAAGAAAAAAAGGAGAAAAAAGAAAATCTAATGAATGAATAATAAAAACATGGTGAATTGTGCCTGTGAGAGTAAATAGATGTTACTAATTAATCTTTGTTATATGATAATTATGACACCAGCAGCACGGAAACAACACACACACATACACACACACACACACACACACACACACACACACACACACACACACACACACACACACACACACATACACACACACACACACACACACACACACACACACACACACACACACACACATACTTTAATATTCACGAGGCCTTAAATGAATTATGTTTTCTCTGTTCATACAATATACAATACATCATCATTTATTTTATTGCTATTAACTGCAGGTGTTCAATTCCTAAGATAAAATTAAAAAATGTTATTCGACCCAGAAATTTTAATGCATATTTCTCATCGACCAGCAACTTATATATTATTTATTATCTTTTATTATTTCACGTTTGATCTGAAACCACAAAGCTGCATTTTTATAGAGGATTAACTCACAGTGGATCTACTAGGAAACAAAATATACTAAATTGTGTTATATAAGGGTGTTGTGTTATTGAATTTGGATTATTTACGAAATTTTTTAATGATTTTTTTTATATGTTTGATGTTGTTTGACGTTAAATTTTGATGTTGTTTGACGTTAATTTTTGTTGTTGTTTGACGTTAATTTTTGATGTTGTTTGACGTTAATTCTTTTTGTTGTTTGACGTTAATTCTTTTTGTTGTTTGACGTTATGTTTTGTTGTTTGACGTTGATTTTTTATGTTGTTTGACGTTAATTTTTGATGTTGTTTGACGTTAATTTTTGTTGTTGTTTGACGTTGATTTTCTATGTTGTTTGACGTTAATTTATTATGTTGTTTGACGTTGTGTTGTATCACGGACCCCTGCTCACCTAAGGGTCCGTGGTGTTGTGTTGTGTTGTGTGTTGTGTTGTGTTGTGTTGTGTTCTGTTGTGTTGTGTTGTGTGTTGGTGTTGGTGTGTTGTGTTGTGTTGTGTTGTGTGTTGTGTTGTGTGTTGTGTTGTGTGTTTTGCTACGGACCCCTGCTCCCCTAAGGGTCCGTGGTGTTGTGTTGTGTTGTGTTTTGTGTTGTGTTGTTGTGTTGTGTTGTGTTGTGTTGTGTTGTGTTGTGTTGTGTTGTGTTGTGTGTTGGTGTTGCTGTGTTGTGTTGTGTTGTGTTGTGTGTTGTGTTGTGTGTTTTGCTACGGACCCCTGCTCCCCTAAGGGTCCGTGGTGTTGTGTTGTGTTGTGTGTTGTGTTGTGTGTTGTGTTGTGTTGTGTTGTGTGTTGTGTTGTGTGTTGTGTTGTGTTGTGTTGTGTGTTGTGTTGTTGTGTTGTGTTGTGTTGTGTTGTGTGTTTTGTTACGGACCCCTGCTCCCCTAAGGGTCCGTGGTGTTGTGTTGTGTTGTGTTGTGTGTGTTGTGTTGTGTTGTGTTGTGTTGTGTTGTGTTGTGTTGTGTTGTGTTGTGTGTTGTGTAGTGTTTTGTTACGGACCCCTGCTCCCCTAAGGGTCCGTGGTGTTGTGTTGTGTTGTGCTGTGTTGTGTTGTGTTATGTGTTGTGTTGTGTTGTGTTTTATTACGGACCCCTGCTCCCCTCAGGGTCCGTGGTGTTGTGTTGTGTTGTGTTGTGTTGTGTGTCGTGTGTTGTGTTGTATTGTGTTGCGTTGTGTGTTGTGTGTTGTGTTGTGTTGTATTGTGTGTTGTGTGTTGTGTTGTGTTGTGTTTGTGTTGTGTGTTGTGTTGTGTTGTGTTGTGTTGTGTTGTGTGTTGTGTTATGGACCCCTACTCCCCTAGGAGTCCATTGTGTTGTGGTGTGTTGTGTTTTGTTCTGTTGTGTGTTGTGTCTGTGTTCTGTTGTGTGTTGTGTTATGGACCCCTACTCCCCTAGGAGTCCATTGTGTTGTGGTGTGTTGTGTTTTGTTCTGTTGTGTGTTGTGTCTGTGTTCTGTTGTGTGTTGTGTTATGGACCCCTTCTCCCCTAGG
>JAXIVD010004144.1:35000-38538 GCA_036785275.1 Cancer borealis | reverse complement strand
CTCAACACCACACAATAGAATGACGGAAACAATGTAACCAAAATGTTCTTGAAGACTTAACAACCTTCATTCTCGGCAAACAATGTGATACTTAAATTAGTACGAATTCTGGTGTAATTAAACGCCGTGGAACAAAGGTGTCGCCTGATGGGTGAACGGTCGGTAGCGGTCAGCGGCGGAAGTTTCACCTTAATAATGAGTAACAGTAGGAGGGGAGGATGGTGCGGGCGGCACATGGTCGAGACTCTCCCACTCCTCGGACGGAATGTGACTCTTAAGAGAGGACTTGTGTCGCCCTGTGTGGCGTCGGGGCTTCCGGTGATGGGACGGTAATGAATGGCAGGTAATAGTGATGGGAGGACCACGCCCGCACCTCCACACCTGTCCCTCCTGGGATTTATGGAGACTAGGATGCGGCTGGGATCTCTTGAGACGCGACACACTACAAAAACAGGATGAGAACTCATAACAAACCTTGATCCTGTGAGTAGAAAACTAATCCATGTTTTGATCGCTTAGATATTTTTCAGTTTGGAAGTTTATGTAAATGCAAACCAAATTAACTCTTCCCGGACGCCCTGCCCACCACTGTGTTAAGGGGTCGGCCGCCACGCCCTCGGGAGCCAGCCGGTCCTGTGTGGCGCCGGGTGAGCTGGAGGGACGGGTCATTATGCAACGTGTGGCAATGTTGATGGTGGCGTCAACGAGGACACTGGAAGGGTGCGGGGCGGGTGGCCAGACCAGCACGGCGAGGCACCCGACACCACCCGCCTCCAACTGACACCCTCGAGACACAACCTGCCCCGTCACGCCCCAAGCAGCCCCGCAGCTGACCCAGAGGCCACTCAGGTGCTTGTGTTGTCACCGACGCCGACACTGTTACGCTTCTTAGGCAGCATAAGTTATAGTGTTTCAACATAATACGAAGTTCCATGAAGAATACAGTTTGCCTTTGTTCATGGTGGTGTGTATTGTCGCAGCCTCGTTCATGGTGTTCTTTAGGAGACTTACATCGCTAACTAGTATTCCTCGCAACATTATGACCTCGCTAGATGAATGTGAAGGAACAGAGAAGAAGACATGAGTCCATAACACCCATAGTTGTAGTCACAATATTACATGCATTAACATTAACATTACTCTCTCTGATCTAATTGACTTACTACTATTAACAAACATTACTTGACGAGAGAAGGACAATTGCTCTAGTAACATTAAGGTTAGGGAAGGAACACACAAGTAGGACACAGTGCAACCACCTCCGTCACGGGTCCAGGTAACACAAGATTTAATGGTTGCTTCAGGTAGCCAACCAGCGTGGTCTTAGGCTTACCTTTACATGCTTCAGACCGTGCAAAATCCCTCTTGTCTTCATCCCTTTCCTTACTCCTCCCCTCCAACCTCTCCCCATACTTCTCTCCCTCCAACCCCTTATCCTTTCCCTCAGCTGTCTTCCCTTTCCCTCCCTTCAGACCCTCCTTGTCACGACGACACTAGTTTGGCCTTATATGGAGGAATCACTGACGAGGAAGGCGCGAGGGAGGGAGCGTGGCGGGCGAGCGGGTGTGTCAGGTGTCGGCAGGTAAGCCACAGGTCCTCGGGAACGCCACCCACCGGACACCAACACCACCCGCCACCCTTGGCCGCCCACCCCAACACACCCACCCAACCCTCCCTGCCCCTTCCCCTCCGTCTGCTGTATTTATGGAGGAAGAAACAGACAGGTAGACAGTCGCCCCTTCCCTCCTTCCTCCTGTCGTCCGTCTGTATCCTCTCCATGCTAGACACCGCATCCTTAACGTCGGAGGGACAGCTGTGCACGATAAAAGGAAGACTGGACAAGGTGAGAGGCCAGAGTCTTTTCGTGTCCGTCCCACACATGAATAAAACAAGATAATTAAATCGTAATACCTGTAACATGTGTTGCTTCAATGTCCACGGAAAAGATGTGTATATCATTATATTTTATTAAGCGGAATATTTCTCAATACGAATAAGATAACTAAGACTAAATAGTACGCGATATAATTATAATATTTGTGTTCGCATTGATGATTATAAATAATCTTTTCATGACAGAATACAAAAGACAGGCAGTCCCATACCTCAACTTTTCCCCTTTTGAAAACGTAATGATGAAGCACTAAATTAATGAAAAGAAAGAAAGATACTCAATACCAAAGAGAGTTGCTTTTGAATGACACACACAGAGAATATCATGTGTGGAATTAAAGACATAACATAAGACAATATGCAAGAGTCGTAAAACACACACACAAACAAACAGGTCGAGTGTTCAAATACTTGCGTCACTAAAAGACTCGTTCTTCCTTACAAGAGTCCACCTCTTAAGTAAGTATAAGACACTAGATATCCGCTGGACTTGTCATATAATTCCCAAGAAAAATGTGGAGTGGCCGGTCCTTCCAGTATCGCAGCCCAGGGTCAGTGTGGTGGGTGGAGGGACTCAAACTTAATGAATCAAACGCATTAAGTCACACACTGTCCGTGAAAAATAACGTAAATATTGTCATATCATCGTGTAAAAGCAAAACCAAACAGTTAAATACCAAGAAACTAAACCACGATCTTTATTTGATAATCAACGTATGAATAAAACATGATGATAAACAAAAACTAAATATTAATAGAAAGATAAGTTAGACAAATAAAATAAACGAAATACACCGGGAATGCAGAGATATGTATTCGAAATTACCGTGTTTCAAGGAAAAAGTAATAATAATGATAATTAGTATACACATACATATACGTACATAAAAAAAAACAACAACAGTAGGTCAGCTCACGACGCACACATTACCTAGTGAGCACATGAGTCACAAAAGGTCCTCGTGGGTGCGTACATGTGTGTGTGTGTGTGTGTGTGTGTGTGTGTGTGTGTGTGTGTGTGTGTGTGTGTGTGTGTGTGTGTGTGTGTGTGTGTGTGTGTGTGTGTGTGTGTGTGTGTGTGTGTGTGTGTGTGTGTGTGTGTGTGTGTGTGTGTGTGTGTGTGTGTGTGTGTGTGTGTGTGTGTGTGTGCGTGTGTATGTGTGTGTGTGTGTGTGTGTGTGTGTATGTGTGTGGTTCGGGTGTGGCAGCACTGAGTCGCTGAGGACACCTGAGCCGCCCACTCACCACCCTGCCCCGCCCGTCCATCACCCTCCTGCCCAACCGGTCCCCCAACACCCTTACTTTCCCCCTATGTGTTCCTTCGTCCCAAACTTGAAAACTTGACTCACCCCCACCCCCACCCCTCCCTACCTCACCCCACCACCACCACCACCACCACTACCCGAGAGAAGGAACAAGAACCTATAATTCGTTTCTTGCTCCACTCCATCATGTAACCCTCTTCCAGCTTTCCCCAAGGACACAGACGACGAGCAGGACACAAGCAGGTGTGTGTGTGTGTGTGTGTGTGTGTGTGTGTGTGTGTGTGTGTGTGTGTGTGTGTGTGTGTGTGTGTGTGTGTGTGTGTGTGCGCGCGCGACTGGCGGGTGGATGGTCGTGGGTGGCGGAGGAGACAGCAGACCTG
>JAXIVD010004144.1:15000-22500 GCA_036785275.1 Cancer borealis | reverse complement strand
TGTAAGTGGAGTCGTTGCGTCTTGTCGTTTCCATGTGCTAGTCATCTATTTCCTTTCTGTTTTTGACTCCTCTTAAGTGCCTTCCTTTCTTCTTGTTATTTGTCTCTTCTTACTATTGCTCTCTGTTCATTATTCTTCATTATCATCTTTTCCCCTTCCTCTTCCTCCTTCTACACTCCCTTCAGACCCTCCTCCTCCCCCTTGCACCAGGTCTATTATTACCTCGTTTTTATCGCACCTCACAAACACTGTCTCTCTATCGGTCCCAAGCCCTTCTTCACCTCCTCACTGCTTCCCTATCTCCCCGCTCCCTGCTTTGTCTCTCCCTTCCCTCCCTTTCCTCCCTCTTTCTCTCTCTCTCTCTTTGCTCTCCTTTTCCTTCTCTACCCACGCAATTTCTCCTATTTTCTTTACTGCGTGTTCCATTGTCTTTATCATCGTCTATTCTTCTTTGCCTTTCTTCTTTTCTTCTGCCCATCATGATATCCACAATGATTTTATTTCTCCCTTCGCACTGGTTCTTCGTAAATCCTCTTATTGTATTCCGAAGCAGAAGGAAAAATCTCATTCTGTATTTGCAGAGTTTGGCGAATATAATTTAAGAAAACTTTACTCGTATTAAATAAATACAATCAGCTTGGAAGGCAAAAAAAAAATAAAACCATTTAAACTTTGGGCATTCTCAGTGTTGTTTCAAAGGTGTGAAGCTTCAGCCGGTAATGGTTCGTGTCACCTGAAACGAAACTTCAGACCTCTACAGCGAAACAGGAAAGCTTCATGAATAATGTTATGACAGCAAATGAATGTTAACGGAAATATTATAACATTCAATTCCACTATAAATAGACAAGAATTTAACCTTTATGTTATTATTATTATTATTATTATTATTATTATTATTATTATTATTATTATTATTACTATTATTAAGATAACTATTATTATTATCATCATTATTACTATTACTATTATTACTACTATTACTACTACTACTACTACTACTACTACTACTACTACTGTCGAAAACCAGTATGTTTACGACTATTCACCACTGTGTTTTGTCATCCATTAGTTTCCATTGAACCCAACTCATCATCCTCTTCGCTAACAACATCTTGCACCGAATAGAAAGAGAAGGTTATGACGGTAAACTCGGAAAAATAACAACACTTATTAAACTAAATCTAACTTAGAAGTGTATCACTCGTCCTCCGCCTCAGTTACGAACACTATCATGCCTTCATAATTATGCGATGCGTGGTGTCAGGGCAGAGCAGAGCAGCGCCAGGGCAGTGCAGTGGGTGGAGCCTCGAGGAGGTCAAGAGCCTAAGCCTTGTTGGACGACGCCCCTCGCATGCATCTTTCTGAAACCATCCAACGTGCAGCAAAATGTTCACGAGTCTGGAAACCTTCACTTAGACACTTTTCTTCTGGTGTCTTCAAGCTGAATAACAACTAACGTCTCAGAGCAAGAAATTGTTATAATCCCGTATTGGTGCATGTTCGAGACACCTGCTATATATACATTGTCCAGCCGGTGAAACAACCTACATGTCCTTCCTCATTTCAAGTAACCTAATCCTGCGATCCTTCAGGTAGATCCGTCAAGGTTAAGACTATTGGGTTAGTGTTACCTGACGCCCAACCTGCCAGTACAGTACCCGCCACACTGGTACTTACACACGCGAGACGCAACATGCACCTCCATGGTTTAGCAGCGGTGGTGTAAATAATCCAAGGTGATCAGGTAACAAGGAGAAACGAACATTGTAGTTTAAGACACTTTGGTTAACTTTCCATTATAAGAAAGACGTGTGGTATTCATGACACTGCGTACCCAGGAACCGAGGACACATATAATCCAGGGCATACGTTATCAGTGTCCTTTGTTATCTACACAGGACTCTTAGTATATGTGAAATAAAACCCTTGATACGTAGCTCATTAGAGTATTAGCACCCATAAAACTTTACATCCAGGACACTCGGAATTTTTTAACACTAAATCGGCATTGTACTACATAGAACATACGATATATTTTCCGGTAATTTACTTTAATTCACACAAAATAGTTACAGTTCAGAGGATACATACGAACTCACTCAAAATACGTGGTAGTGAGGAAGGGAAAAAGAGTCTAACTTGATGTATACTCACTCACTCACACGTCAGACAGACATGTTTACGTGGAAATGAGTCACTACACACGAGGCGTCTTGACAGAATCGCATAAGAAGGGAAGATGAACCGCCTCGACTGAAGCTCCATTCATTGTTGTTACCGTTACGTGGAAGTTTATATATTTTCCTGTGTGTGTGTGTGTGTGTGTGTGTGTGTGTGTGTGTGTGTGTGTGTGTGTGTGTGTGTGTGTGTGTGCGAGTGCGAGTGCGTGTGCGTGTGCGTGTGTGTGTGTGTGTGTGTGTGTGTGTGTGTGTGTGTGTGTGTGTGTGTGTTTTGTAGTTTATCATGCATGTATGGATGTCTTAGTTTTCTTTTCAAAACTGTCTATATTCACAGCCTTAGCAAATTCATAAATATTTGCTTAGCAATGAACATTACACTACCGATATATGTGTATATGTGTATAAATAAATATAAAAAAACTAGTGAATCTAATTGAAGTACTTATTTTGCGAGAAAAAAAAAGAAAAAAAAAAACCTTACTCCACACACCCATCCCCACCCATTCCCACCCATCCCCACCCATCCCCAACCACTCCATACCCTACTAAGAGCACAGGACCCACGAATCCAAACACCAAACACGAAACACCAAACACCAAACACGACCACCCTTGCCTTGCCACTATTCACACTACTCTCAGAAATCCTCATCCTCATTTTTCCCGCCATCCTTCATTCGTAGCTGAGGCTCCATAAATCTTCCCCTTCAACAAGCTGCCAACGCTCGACGCTCCAGCCACAACGCTTCAGAATTAATCCCTTCGTCCCAGGGTGATTTACACTATTACGGCCACTTCCGCAGGATTTATGGGGGGGCTGTCCCTTCCCTCGGCTACTGCTTATATTCGCTTGCTCAACAGAAAGGGTTACGAGTCAAGAAGGAAGGGGTAAGGGGGATGCATGGAGGTAGGGGGGATGTGAGGGGTGTCTGAGGAGGGTGAGCGGTGATTGGGTTGGAGAAGGTCAAGGAGTGCGAAGGTGAGGGTTAAGAAAAGGGAAAGGGAAAGGGGAAAGGGTAGAACAATCTAGGTTGAGGTTGAGGGGAATGGATGGATGGATGGAAAAGGAAGGGTCAAGTATTAGGGGAAAGGAAGAAGGGGAAGGAAGGGAAGGAAAGAGAGGGGAGCCAGGTGTAGGGTCAGTAGGAAGGAAGAAAGGGGGAGGAAAGGGGGGAGGTAAAAAAGAAGAAGGGCAAAAAAAGAGATGAAAAAATTTAGGAAAGAAAATGTTGATGGGAGGGAGGGAGGGGGGAAGGAAAGAGGGAGGGAGAGAGGATGGCGGGAAATGGAGAGAGGAAGGGAAGGAAAGGGGGGTGGGAGGAAAGGGAGGACGGGAAGGAAAGGTCAGAAGAGCGGGAGGGAAAGAAGGAACCAGAAAGCCTAATGTTCATCTCCGGTTTTCCAGACCATCCATTTATCAATATTTTCTCTCTTTCTCTCTCCGTCTGTCTACGTATCACCTCTTCATCCATTATCATTTATACATGAAGAAGAAAATGGAGATGAAGCACTTAACAAATTTAAAAAGATTAAAAAAAAAAAAAAGCTTAACCACAGTATGTATATAAAGATAAATATTGCGTGCAGGTATGTTTTATTTTAGGATATTTTTGTTTTTTACTCTCTCTGAGAAGTATTGATTTTGGTAAAGACCATTCTCTTCGTCTGCATCATTAAATGTATATACTAACATTTTTTATATCCCTACATCTCTCTCTCTCTCTCTCTCTCTCTCTCTCTCTCTCTCTCTCTCTCTCTCTCTCTCTCTCTCTCTCTCTCTCTCTTTTTGATAAGCTACTATTATGGTCAGAATCTGCTTTATGTTCGATCCTAAACATCAGTGTATTTATCAATTTCCTATCAGCACCTGAGCCTCACCGGGTTCTTGTGCTCGTCCTCACCCGTCTTAGTATTCAAGGCAGCTCCTTCGTTTACCTTTTAATTTATCATGATGAAGCTAAACGAGAGAGAGAGAGAGAGAGAGAGAGAGAGAGAGAGAGAGAGAGAGAGAGAGAGAGAGAGAGAGAGAGAGAGAGAGAGAGAGAGAGAGAGAGAGAGAGAGAGAGAGAGAGCGAGAGCGAGAGCGAGAGAGAGAGAGAGAGAGAGAGAGAGAGAGAGAGAGAGAGAGAGAGAGAGAGAGAGAGAGAGAGAGAGAGAGAGAGAGAGAGAGAGAGAGAGAAAGTAAGTACATGGGAAAGGAAGGGACTAAATGTAACATAAATTACAAAGGGGAAGGGGTGAGGAACAGGGTCCAGAGAGAGGGAGAGGGAGAGGGAGAGGGAGAGAGAGAGAAAAGAGAGAGAGAGAGAGAGAGAGGAGAGGAGAGGAGAGAAGAGTAGAGTAGAGGAGAGGACACAGGCGAAGCAGGGAGTGTGGGCAGGATGGTGTACAGGTAATAAGGGTGCAATTAATTAGCCACCTGCCATCCTCCCATCGGTGCATGTATCATTAACCTGTAATTGAGACCAGCGGTAATAATGAACGACGACACTGATCCATTTGCGTTCGAGGGGCACAGAGAGTAATTGCAGCGGCGGGGAATCGGTCACTCCAGCACTCAGATCTATAGGTTAGGCTGCTGGTAATGAGGACGTGTATGGCTGGCTCCCTCCCTTGCTCTGTTACGGCCTTGAGAGTCACAGGTAAATGAGGGACAGAGAGGAATGGCTATAGATTATACGTGCGCTCTTAGGAATCACTGCATAGTGCTCCCTCCTCCCTCCCCCTCCTCTCGATGATTGATATGGAGTTCCTGCTAAGTAATGATGATGATAAGGATGATAATGATAATGATGATAATAATAACTTCAATATTAATAACTTAACCTAACCTAACCTAACCTAACCTAATAATAATAATACTAAACGTAATGATGATAATTAAACCTAACCTAACCTAACTTAGCAGAGGATAAATATTAAGACATGAAATTAGGAGACCTTTGCCCTTCGTCCCCTCATCCCCCCCAAAAAAAACAAACATACAAGATAAACATAACGAAGAAGGATGAACAAAGATACAAGAACAAACAGCAGTAACAATAAAACAAAATAAGCAAGGAGGCAAATTGAAGGTGAATATAACAATGAGTGAAAAAATATCTCTAACATAAGAAAGAAAACAGAGATGAATAAGAATGAGGAGGAGGAGGAGGAGGAGGAGGAGGAGGAGGAGGAGGAGGAGGAGGAGGAGGAGGAGGAGGAGGAGGAGGAGGAGGAGGAGGAGGAGGAGGAGGAGGAGGAGGAGGAGGATAGAGAAGAGAACAGCAAGAAGCAAACATTGTAGTAAAAATGAAGGAAGGGGAGAGGGAAAGAAGAAGGGAAAGAGTAAAGGGGAAACAATTAAGAAAGGGCGGAGAGAAACAACTGAAGGAAGGGTGAGGAAGATGGAAGGAAAGGAGAAAGGAAGAAGGAAGAAAGGGAAGAAGAGGACGGGAGCGAGACAACGGTGAGGAGGTACACATTATTATCAGATTATAGCCCGCAGGTGACCAGGTAATCGATGGATGCCGGTAATTAGGCCGGTAAATCACATCAGTTAAAGCGGCCAATACACAGGTAATCTTGCCCGCCAGGTGACCAGTCCAGAATCTGAGACGTGGTGGTGGTGGTGTAAGGGGGGAGAGGGGGAGAGGTGCTGTCCTGAGACTGATAGTGGTTGTAGTGGCAGCAATAATTGTGGTTGTGTCAAGATAGTGGTAGAGTGTGGTATGCAGGAGAAGGAAGTGAGAAGAGAATACTAAGTGGGAGAGACGGAGTGGATTGTGTATTGTGTGGAGTGTGGTGTTAAGACGCTTGGAAGGAAGGTGGTATTGTGAGTGACGATGATTTATGATACTGAGTGAACGGCAGTGGTAGAAAAGGAAGTGAATCATGGGTATTAAGTGAACAAAAAGAGAATGCATGTTTATACGTTTCCTTTCGGCCTTTATGCAGCCAGACCTCCAAGGCTACGCAACACCAACACCTTCCCAACACCAACACATCAGAACACCAAGCAGAGTGTTATCTAATTCCACTAATGAGCTAACACGCTAAGCCTTTTACTTTTACAGCTTCTGAATCAAGTGTTTAGTTTAGTTTCCTGCCTCTTATCCATGATTTTTTGGTTCCTGAACGCGAACTTGTATATTTTGATCTTGGTTGTTGGTATTACGTAAAGCCAACAAGGCAGTCCGACGCGCCTCGCTTCTTTCTATTATAAACAGGTCCATCCGGTCCACCTCACCACCTGTAATCTGTCTCACGCCGCCGTCTGTCCCGCCAGCCCTCAGAGTTCGGATCAAGGTAATAATGATACAGCGGCTTGGGGACCTTCGGATTTTTTCACCATGTAAGGTGTCATTTTTGAGTCCTTGCTGCAGCATCAGATCGCGGCGCATCTCTGAAAGCTTACACGTGTTTGCACATACCAATCTTCTGTCTAGTCATTTTTGTCAATGCCGCTTAAATCTGCAGCTAATGAAACATTGTAGCGACTTCATAAATAATCAGAAAAAGCGATGACAAACGGGGAAGCTAAAGTTAGTGAGCACCAAAATCACCACCTTCCTTCGGGCGTCGTGTTCTTGATACTCGTTGTCATGTCCAGCGGTCCAGGTACAGGTGACCGTCAAATGAAGTGGAGTTGTTGCGTCGTGTCCGCAGCCTGAGGTGTTGTGTGCCAGTGGAACGTCGAGACACTCCTCGGATGGAACTGTCCGTCTTGCAAGTCGAAGTCTGTGATTTGCGGGTTGCTGGCCCCTGCAGTTTCTCCGGCCAGTCTAATTACCTGCCGCCTGACACTTGCAAACACACATATTAGCGCACCACCACCAGCAGGAGGTGTGTTAGGGTAGCCTCGTCCCTGCCTCACCTTCTCCTGCACTTACGCCATTGGCACAAAAAAAGAGAGAAAATAAAATAAATAAAATAATAGTAACAAGATTAACTGGGAAGAAGAACCTACCTTGAACTATCTCGCAACGCTGCATAATCTTCAAGCTCCATGAAGTTTCAGGTTTCAGGTCTCGTTAATGAAAAGTAATTCACACGTGTGCTGTCATTTACCGAGGAAGGCAACGTGGAAAAGAGAGCCTCCCTCGCCTCGCCCCTCCAACCCTACACCTCTGCCAGGGACACCAGTCGTACCTAGACCGTAATGCAAACAAACACGAGCAGTCACCGCCGGGAGACATGGGGAGGGGGAAGGGAGCTGAGATCATTGGCAACATTCTCAGAGTTCAGTCAAGCATTCCTGGCTGGTGTGTCCTCGCCCTTACGGTTCTCCCCTTCACGATACGATTGTCTTGCTGCTTTCTGTAATGCGCACGTCCCT
>JAXIVD010004144.1:0-7500 GCA_036785275.1 Cancer borealis | reverse complement strand
CTCAAAAAAAAAAAATTAAAATCTCTCACTCTTTTCTTTTTCTCGCTCTCTCTTTTCCTCTCTCACACACTCATTCTTTTGCTATTACAGTCGCAAAGGACCAGCGGTTATATTAAACAACAATGATTAAATTAGTTCTCTTGTGAGTCGGCCATAAACAGACTTGTAGATAACAGAAATGAGCGAACACGGTCTTCACTCCGTCTCTATCACACAGGCTCCAGGCAATGTCCAGCAAGGCATGACGTCGTAAGGAGACCAACCGTGTCTGGGGATGTCCAAGAAAAATACCTCCGCCTTCGTCACATTGCTGCCTCGAACTGGCTGGCTGACTTCCTTAGCGACCAGGAAGGGAGAGAGACAGAGAGGGACAGAGACAAAGAGAGAGAGAGAGAGAGAGAGAGAGAGAGAGAGAGAGAGAGAGAGAGAGAGAGAGAGAGAGAGAGAGAGAGAGAGAGAGAGAGAGAGAGAGTGAGAGAGAGACAAAAGTGTATTAGAAGCGGCTGAGGCCAAGGGAACAAACAAAACCTAATTGATAATAACGAAAACGAGTTACAATAAAGTGAAAAATAAAGAAGGGTTCTTTCCACGGTCTTAAATCCCTTCCTGCTTTCAAGAATGCAATTATGACAAGGTATCTTAAGGCGTACGAAAAAAAATGCTGGTTTCTATTACTCATATATATTTTCACTGCAACCAGAACAAGTGTAAAGAAGTAAAAAAAGACTAACATTACACAGGAGAGAGAGAGAGAGAGAGAGAGAGAGAGAGAGAGAGAGAGAGAGAGAGAGAGAGAGAGAGAGAAGAGAGAGAGAGAGAGAGAGGAGAGAGGGAGAGAGAGAGAGAGAGAGAGAGAGAGAGAGAGAGAGAGAGAGAGAGAGAGAGAGAGAGAGAAGAGAGGAGAGAAGAGAGGAGAGAGAGAGAGAGAGAGAGAGAGAGAGAGAGAGAGAGAGAGAGAGAGAGAGAGAGAGAGAGAGAGAGAGAGAGAGAGAGAAGAGAGAGAGAGAAAAAAATGAGAAAAAAAGAGAGAGAGAGAGAGGGGAGCTACAACTGGTACGGGAAACTTCTTGACGGATAGCAAAGAATGAAGCAGCACACCATTTTAACCTTCAGGGTCGTTCTCTGACGGTGACCACAAGGGACGCTCGAGTGGTGGCGTCGAGCACCTTGGCGATCCAGACCACACACTCATCCGTCCCCAAGACCCTGGCCTACATGGGGCGTCGGGTTCTCTCTCCTCTGACTGCTATACTTGGTGCAGGATTCGCGGGGAGGCTGAGGATGGATGCAACAGGACAGTGGAAGAAGGTTATGTGGCGGTATGACGTGTGTGGTTATTGGTTGCATTATTGGTGTTACGTGAAGTGCATTTGCTACTGAGGCTGTGTATTGCGTATAATTACTAGATGATTAAGCAATAAGCACAAGGGACGCTCGAGTGGTGGCGTCGAGCACCTTGGCGATCCAGACCACACACTCATCCGTCCCCAAGACCCTGGCCTACATGGGGCGTCGGGTTCTCTCTCCTCTGACTGCTATACTTGGTGCAGGATTCGCGGGGAGGCGGAGGATGGATGCAACAGGACAGTGGAAGAAGGTTATGTGGCGGTATGACGTGTGTGGTTATTGGTTGCATTATTGGTGTTACGTGAAGTGCATTTGCTACTGAGGCTGTGTATTGCGTATAATTACTAGATAATTAAGCAATAAGCAAAAGACTTCAACTAAGAAAAGACAGCCATATTGCGATTTTACTTGGTTTAGTTTAAAAAAAAAAACATCTTAACATCCAATTACCTGTAATGGTGAGGCAGAAAACTATTAATCCACTTTATTTACAGTCACACTGGATTTTCCCAACGACACTGAACCGCTTGCTCAGTGACCACCAATGCCGCTGTGGATGGCGCGGCAGCGGAGCGGAGCTTGACAACTCATCGGTGCCACCAGCAGGGTTCGTCGTGGCCTGCAGCTTCTGAAAGTCTGTCTGTCATCCTATGTTCCCGTGCACCCGATGTGGCGAGAAGCGCGTTCTTATACAAAGGTGGCACAGGTGGTGGTGGGGAATAACCTACTATAGTGTACGAGGCAGGGGTGTAAGAGTACATATCTAAAGAAGTAGATTGCGTCGGGGATGACTCACGTCGCGAGCAGGGGTGGCGGAGGGTTGCGGCCGCTCTCACAGTTAGACGCACGCGGTCGCAGAGCCACGACCATGGGGACCGCAAGGGACATGTCGCTCACCCTACTCCTCCCGTCCCCTAACGCAGCTGTTCTCTGCTGTTACATTCAATTACGTGATGCCTTTATTTACTTCCCCGCCACCCCTTCCTAGGCTGGTGCATGGCTGCTCCTTTCACCTTTAGTTAATGTTGGATTGTTTAATTTGTATTTAGATTATTCGTGACATTTGCAAATTTATGGATAGAATGAGCAAACCAGTCTATATAGAAAACATTCAGGTGTGAGTATAATAGATCCTTGAGTAAATAACTGAAGAATCACTGAGGCAGAGAGGCACTGGCTTACCCAACTGACTATGATATCTAGTGACAACAAACAACTATCAAACAAGCACATACAAACACATGAATAATGGACGACAGGTGGAGGAAGAAGAAAAAATAGATGAAAGGGAGGCATCGAGACTGAGTGTGGTGGTCGTCCTTTACCTGCAGACACACGCGACCAACAATTATCATTATGACTATCATCCTCCGTGGAAACGACCCCCTGAATTATCATCATCGTGACAGCAGAAGTGACTGGCAAAAGAGTGTTATGATAACAAAGCACAGGTGGTGGAGGGCTGCCACGGGGGTCGGTGCCAGAGACTGTAAGGAGAGGAGAGGAGTTGCTTTTGCTTTGATTCGAGAGAGAAGGTAAACACGAGGCTTCCCTTAGTAATGCATTAATTAATCATCATATAAACTACGTCTCATATGCGTTCTCATATAAAAAATACTCTATACTCATACACAAAACATTAACAAAATAATTAAAAAGAAAAAAAAGTCAGGACGATAATCTCTATGAAACCTGGAAGCAATAATTACAAAGGAATAAGAAAGAAGCGGAAAGAGTTCTCGGGAAGCGGTCGGCGAAGGGGACGAAAAAGCAAGACCAGCGACGCGGCTCCACCATGAGTTACTGGCAGTTTGGAGGAGCCAGAGTGAGAATGTGTGGGGGAAGAAGGGAAACAGAGGGGAGGCGTCACGGTGGGGAGGGTGGACGAGGGGTAGAGGAGCAGGCGAGGGTGTGATTGGCTTGCTCTTGTAGCCTTGGACACACATCACCGTTCTCACTCTCTTCCACGTCCTCCTCCTCCTCCTCCTCCTCCTCCTCCTCCTCCTCCTCCTCCTCCTCTTCCTCCTCCTCCTCCTCCTCCTCCTCCTCCTCCTCCTCTTCTACCAATGCATCCACATCCTATTCCTTCTTCCTCCCTTACCTCCTCCACCAACACCCCAACTTCCATCACATTTATAGTCTCTGGTTTCCGCTGCAACAATATACCACCACCACCACCACCACCACCACCGCCACCACCACCACTACAGTGTATAATGACCTTCACAACTCCAAAGACACAAACGCCGCGCCACAAGCACCACCCTCAGGAGGATCTTGCTGACCCTTCCTTTCTTTGTTATTACTGCACAAAGACAGATGAATCCTCAACACACACACACACACACACACAGACACAGACACAGACACAGACACAGACACAGACACAGACACACACACACACACACACACACACACACACACACACACACACACACACACACACACACACACTCGGCAACCTGTCAAACTCTCAACATGATTCACATTATTCTTGCATTAAGACTCTCCACACGGCCTCCTCCCCAAAGCTCTTCAGGGGAAGCATTAATCACCCCTTCTCTTACTCCTCCTCTTTCTCTTCTTATTCCTCCTCCTCCTCCTCCTCCTCCTCCTCTTCCCTCAAGAGTCGTTCAAGGCCTTTGTTTGTTGACTGCTCGATGGTATCAGAAGTAAAAGATAAATTGACAAGGGTAAGGAGGGAGTCGTTCTTGGGTTTGCAAGTCGAAGCAGCAGGAAGCGGAGGAACCTTTGCGAGTACTGAATTAGTATGTCATTTCGTAGGAGCTGAGTTGCAAGGAAGCTAAGAATATGTATGTTTAGGCAATTGAGAGAGAAACAAAATCCGTTGCAATTCTTTTAAAATCAAAACTGCCCTGAGTTCAATATCTTAAGATGGAGAGTGTTCGTGAGGCTACAGTAAAAACGTCTTGGGGTTGATGTAAAGCTAGAAGAAGATCATCGTTGTTTTCCCACAGGCCGAGGAAATAGTTTCTTTATCCCACACTTGTCCGTTCCTCCTCCATACATCACACTACATCACCATTTGTCGTAATAAAGCAAGGGTCGTTCTCCTCTGTGGTTAAGGCAAATTAATCAACCGTATGAATAGATCGTCTGTGTTTCATAAATTTACACAGTTACTTATTTACTGTCTCCAAAATGTTAGTAGTATTCGCAAACTCTATTTTAAGTATACCTGTAATGAGAAAAATCTTGGTGGTTGAGTGACATTATTTGAGGTATTTTGTACGAGGAGTAAGTGCATGTCTGTGGAGTGTTACCGGTGAGGTCCTGATGCTACAATGATGAAGGCGTAACCAGTGTGTAAGTGGTAATACCTGACATGATGATGATACAAAAATAGATGAATGACCCGCGAAACACTGCAACCCGAAACACAAAATTCAAATCCTGCCAGGCGTTGTATGTTTTTTTTTTCTTTTAATATGCGAGTGAAATATGGAAACAGACACAGACACAGACACAGACACAGACACAGACACAGACACACACACACACACACACACACACACACACACACACACACACACACACACACACACACACACACACACATACACACACACACGCACACACACACACACACACACACACACACACACACACACACAAGGTTGTATAGCGTGCACGTAATTCACAGGTATTCCTTAAATTAGGTAGAGTGCAAGGGGAGCCGCGGTTAACGTGCATCATGAGCACCTTGATGCATGAGAGTGTGTGCTGCCCGTGAAGGCTTCGAGAGGCACGATGTGGGCAGCGCGGCGTGTTCCCACCAATTACCTTCCTGCCTTCGTTCTGGCCTGCTTGTTATCCACCATCTGACCCGCCACAGATGTTCACCTCTTGTTGCTTCTTACTCATATCTAGATTGATTTTACTTGTCGGTTTATGATGATTAGAAGTTCTGCCAAACCTGAATGTTGGGTAAGCAAGTGGTGTTGTTTAGTGATCTCTGTTCTAATAATCATATCACTTCATGTCTGGATCTAGGATTGATTTTCCCTCACTCTGGTTTGCTTCATTAAGCCTCAACTGTATCTCGCATCTTTATCCCGCCACTTGTGCGATGCATTAGTATTCCATAAATGCCGCTCCATTATCATATCATTAACGTCTTAGTTCCTTAAAATATCTGAAATTATTTGTGGCGTCTTTGGTTTTCTTTTTGTTACACATTTTCCAAGTTGAAGGAGCCATTAGTAGTGAAAAATGATAGTTGTGTTATTATCCTTTGCCAGAGATTTGGTATTCTTCCCTGACAAGAAGTTCCACAAAAGTTTCGCGTTTATAGTCTCAAATGCATGACAAGTTTTAGTTAGGGAGTGCAAGTGTAGGGGCGCGCCACCCTCTGGCAGGACACGGGAACCTTCCTCTTCCGTAGCAAGGACAAAAAGCATAATTTCTCCTCCGTCATGGGACAAAAACGAGGACTGCAGAGCCAAGAGGCGTTGTAAGTAGGGTGAGGCAACATTGAACTAGTGCATCCTCGCCCTACGACTCACTGTTGGTTTTAGGTTGCAATCCAGCACTCGATCCAGCTGTGACGCTTTCTGCATGCACGGGAGACCCAAGGCTTGTGTGGTTTGGCTGAAACTCATCTGGCCAATCGTCAGCTTCATAAATGACTCTTACACTTATTCGTATTTGATCAGAACAGGATTATAAGTTTTAATAATTTCTTCATTCTGAGCCCAGCACTGTATTGTCGCATTTAGTAAGTAAAATATACTAAAAGATCAATGAAAATTGCAATATTGTTATTTATTAATACATATGGGAAATATTTGTATTAAAAAATTTGATTTCCTACATAAAAAAGATTTTACCTAAGGATTGCAAAAATTCGATCACCCGTCTTCTATAAATGTTGGTACGACTGGGTTAGAATTAAACACTAACATAAGGGATAATGAATGGTGCCACCGGCGATGAAACAGGATCATGACACATCTTCAAAAAGTTATTTAGTATGTCACAACCATCGGCAGCATCTCCTCTCACAGCTCACATAAGAGTCACCGTGAGGGCAACACCTGCGTAACCAAAACATGAGGCGGGTCTCTTTACATGCCACATAACTTTGTCAAAAACTCGCTTAGTTCAATGCAAAAAAATGAACGACTGTGAACTCTCTCTCTGAAAAAACCCCGCACACGCGCGCGCGCGCGCGCACACGCACACGCACACGCACACACACACACACACACACACACACACACACACACACACACACACACACACACACACACACACACACACACACACACACACACACACACACACACACACACACACACACACACACACACACACACACACAGACACACACACAGACACACACACACACACACACACACACACACACACACACACACACACACACACTATCTAGCGGACGTAATCTCAAGCCTTCCCACCGTTCCAATGCACGGGTGAGCCTGAGGAGCGTCAATCAGCGCGCCGCCAGGCTTGCTTCCTGCACCACCACCATTAAAAGTTGTTGTCTTCGGCAGGAACCTTCATTGCCATGCACCAGGTAACGAGGACTCACCCACTTCCCGCTCATGGCACTGCGCACCACCATGGACAACGGACAGCACAACTCCCTCAGGTGGGGGCGGCGAGATATTCTGCGTGCATGACCATGTTTGAGCATCACCTTTGTCCCCTCAGACACACCATAAATCACGCACAACCGCCAGGGCCACCAAGTGTCAGGCGCGAAGGTCGACCAGTTGGGAGTCCTCGACCTGGGGCAAACGAGAGTGAGTGAGATGCAGGTAAACTCCCGTCCTTCCTCACTCTCCCTCTCACCCCCTTTCTTCCCCTCATATTACTGTCTCACTCTTTTCTCTTCCGTTTCGCTCAATTGATTTCAAATTGTTGGTCATGCCGAATAATATATATATATATATATATATATATATATATATATATATATATATATATATATATATATATATATATATATATATATATATATACATATATACCTAAATATATACCTACATATACCATATCAAAAATTCACAATGATACGTATGCAACGAAAATTTACAGAAAAACTTTTTTGAAAAGATATAAGAAGTGGACATCTGTTAGGAATCAGCAGCAAGACCTGGTGGTGAG
>JAXIVD010004143.1:35000-37500 GCA_036785275.1 Cancer borealis | reverse complement strand
AAAATCTTACCTTAGTTATGAGGGGAAGAAAGGGAGAAAATGGAGGAGAGAGAGCGGAGAGAATTGAAGCGCGTCCTCACCTTCCACCTTCCATCGACCACTGAGCTTGTTTCGTCTGCATCTCCCGCGCTTTTTGCTTTTTTCCTTCACGCATGCGCACTAAAGGACAGATACGTATAAGTGTTTTTCTAAAGTAATTAAGTATTATATAATAATTGTGTTAAGTGTAAGTGGATTATTTTTAGGGTTCTCCTTCTGGTGTCTGTCTGTGTACGTGTGTATGGCTTCGTGTATACGTACACACAACAGGAAATGAGCCTGTTGTGTGTGTGTGTGTGTATGTGTGTGTTGTGTGTGTGTGTGTCCAATTCCATTTCCCACAGCTCATAAGAACGGCCGTCTTCTGCTCTATCTATTATATTATAGACATTTTTTACGTAAACCTCATAGTTTTCGAGTTATTCCAAAAAACATGATTTCATAAAATAAATTCTACCAAGGCGATGTGGTCCCTGTGTAGCGGGAAATGTGAATCCAATCAATTACCTATAAAGCGAATTGGCCTCCTTGTCATATCCTCGATGCTTCGTGTGAGTACAGGAAGCATCAATGAAGACAGTGATAAAGTACTCTCCCCTTGTCATCATCTTGAGGCGTGGAAACTGAGGTGAGAATGAGGAGAGGACATGAATGGGTTACTCAAGAAGGCATAGTAGAAGGGGTAAAGGAAGTGAAATAGAGCCTTTGTTAGGGTCAATTTTGGCGGGAATGACTCACTAGGTGATAAGCATTGCCAGACACCGCTTGATATACTGTCGACCCGGGTTTATAGTGTGTTTATGTGTGTGTTTATGTGTTACTTTTAGGTAAGTAACGACGAGGGTGAGGTCGGCCTCTCGCTCACAACCAGTTATTCCATCGTGCTCCGTCCTGTCGTGGGTAATTATTTTAATTTGAGGGCGCGTGGTGTGATGCGGCAGGGTGTTGTCGATGATGGCTGGGTTGTGTGATGACCGGCAGGGGTGATTGTGAGTCGGCAGGGTGTTGTGACTGGCGGCAGAGGTCCGGTGTGTAGGTGGCTGGGTCTGCAGGTTAGGTCAGGACAGGTCAAATGATCAAAATAAAATACAATACCTCAAGCAAGAAAAAATAACTATAAATAACTGAACATCAATTAGTATTAGCAGTAATTATGAGATGAAATTATATATGTATCTATGTATGTGTGGGTGTCGTGTGTGTGTGTGTGTGTTGTGTTTGTGTGTGTGGTGTGTCGTCGTGTGCTGTGTGTGTGGGTGTGTGTGTTATCCCAAGGACCTTTCCGCGGAGTTCCAATACATCCTTCTGTAGTAATCTATCTTGACTGTGGGCACCGGTGGGCGTGGTCCGTGGGCGTGGGTTGCCTTCTGACGCCTTGAGAACCTGTGGGGCGGCATTGGTGGGGGGAAGGGGGAGGCTGGGGAACCACGATGGAGGAGGAGGAGGAGGAGGAGGAGGAAGAGGGGGGGGAAGAGGAGAGGGGAAAGGAAGGATAAGGGTAAGATGGGGGAGCGCGGGATGTTGAAAATCTAGGTTAGTTGTCCCACACCATTCTCTCCCCACCCAGTCTCCCACCCACTCCCCCACCCACTCCCCCACCTAATCCCCCACCCACTCTTCCACCTAATCCTCCACCCACTCCAGATCCTCCTGTGGGTGGTACATTAATTCCTTGTTTAGCTTGTGTTCCTCTCACTCCACCTGTCCCACTCACACCCACTCCCTGATCTCGGGGGGGTGGTGCTGGGGGAAGAGGGGGTTAGGGGTGGACTGTGGTGGCTAGGAAAGGGGGAGGCAGGGGAGCTGGGGGAATGCTGGGGGCTGATGGGTAGGGGAGGGATAACTCGTGTAGTGGTGGGTGGTGTGTTCCCGTGTCCTTGTTGGGGTGATGTCCTCTGCGTTAGTATCAGTAGGTAGTAGAAGTTATGTAGATAGTTGTAGAAGTTATGTAGGTAGTAGTAGGTGTATTTAGAGGTGAGGCTGCACTGCTCTCTTGTTGTAAATAAGACACTAAGGAACTACTACTACTACTACTACTACTATTACACTGACTTACCTTGCTGTGTCACCCTTACCACCACGGGGGGCGCTACGAGGCTGTTAGACCGTCACAACCTTTACCTCTCCTGTTCTTATTCGTTACATAAACAATGCAGGAGAGGAAGGAAAACTTTACTTCCGTCACCCGCTCATGACGTCACAAGATGGCCGACATGACGTCACATGTAACAAAGGGGAGGAGCTTAACGGAGTCAGGAGACAAAGTAGAGATAAATATTGCATTATTGGTTGTTGTATGCCTCTCTCTCTCTCTTCCTCATCTCTCTCTCTTCTCTCTCTCCATGATAAGAATAAAACACGTATATTTTTTTTTATTCATTTTTTCAAAACCGTTTTTTTGAAGACTTTCATAATATTTAGTTAATACAAAAAAATCGGCAATACAATTTTTTTTTTCATA
>JAXIVD010004143.1:30000-32500 GCA_036785275.1 Cancer borealis | reverse complement strand
TTTGTATGTGGTGTTTGAATGGTGTTTTAAGAGTGTTTTGTTAAATTATTTCTCTATGGTGAGGTAATATTGGTGTGTGTTCGTGTTTGGATGGGTGTGTGTGTGCGTGTTTGGAGGTGTGTGTAGCGTGTTTGGATGTGTGTATGTGTATGTATGTATATATGGCATGTAAAACCAAACAGATATACACACAAAACAAACACACACAACCACACACACACCAAAAAAAACCTCAAAACACCTCAAAAATCACACCAAAACATTGACAAAAACACCAAAAAACACCATTTAAAACACCGCTATCAACTCACAGCATCTCTCTGATCCTGCTCTCGTCCTTCCCCTCGCCTCTCCTTGGCTCGTTCCACCACTATAGGTTGATCCAAGAGCGTTAGGCCTGTTAGTTTGTCAATAATTACATCGCATTCTTCCACTGGGCCCAAGAACCTCAAGAAAGCGAAGCCGTTCCTTCCTCGCCAGGTGATGTCGGCGGGACGGACCTCTCGGGTGTGTAGGGCGTCCTTAAGCTCACGTACCCTGTGTGTGGCGTGTTTGGATTGGGTTAGATGGTGTTTGGCGTGTTTGGATTAGGTTAGATGGTGTTTGGCGTGTTTGGATTAGGTTAGATGGTGTTTGGCGTGTTTGGATTGGTTTAGATGGTGTTTGGCGTGTTTGGATTAGGTTAGATGGTGTTTGGCGTGTTTGGATTAGGTTAGATGGTGTTTGGCGTGTTTGGATTAGGTTAGATGGTGTGTGGCGTGTTTGGATTAGGTTAGATGGTGTTTGGCGTGTTTGGATTAGGTTAGATGGTGTTTGGCGTGTTTGGATTAGGTTAGATGGTGTTTGGCGTGTTTGGATTGGGTTAGATGGTGTTTGGCGTGTTTGGATTAGGTTAGATGGTGTGTGGCGTGTTTGGATTGGGTTAGATGGTGTTTGGATTATATTATATTCATTTTTTTTGTCATTTTTTATATTAATATTTTTTTGTTTGGCATTTTTTGGGATTAAATATATATAAAAATACTGATTTTTTTTTCACTTTTTTTCCAAACACACACACACACACACACTTCCAAACACACACACACACACACACACACACTTCCAAACACCACACACACACACACACACGTACCTACAAGCAGGGGGCACCTTCCCAAGAAACACAGCATACGTTATAGGAAATCTAGGCTTCCTATTGGCTGCTCCTCCTCCTCTTCCTCCTCCTCCTCCTCCTCCTCCTCCACCTCCACCTCCTCCTCCTCCTCCTCCTCCTTCGTCCAGGTCAGCTGATCCTAGGCGGTCAAATTCGTCTGTTTGTTCAACCGTACGACGAACAATGCGATTCTTCTTACTGACATTAATGGTTACCTAAGGAGGAGGAGGAGGAGGAGGAGGAGGAGGAGGAGGAGGAGGAGGAGGAGGAGGAGGAGGAGGAGGAGGAGGAGGAGGGGTAAGGGGGATGGTCAGGTTAGGAGAAGGGATGGGAAGGAAGGAAGGAAGGATGGATGGATGGAAGGAAGGAAGGAAGGAAGGATGGAAGGAAGGAAGGATGGATGGAAGGGAAGGGAAGAGAAGAAAAAATTATTATCATTATTATTATTATTATTATTATTATCTCTCTCTCTCTCTCTCTCTCTCTCTCTCTCTCTCTCTCTCTCTCTCTCTCTCTCTCTCTCTCTCTCTCTCTCTCTCTCTCTCTCTCTCTCTCTCTCTCTCTCTCTCTCTCTCTCTCTCTCTCTCTCTCTCTCTCTCTCTCTCTCTCTCTCACTTACTTGTATATTCCTTGCTTTGTCATCTTCTCTATCTGTGGCATATCTTCCTCCTCCTCCTCCTCCTCCTCCTCCTCCTCCTCGGCCACGCCCACGACCACGCCCACGCCCACGCCCCGCCCCCCCACGTGGCTCCTCTGAGGGAAGGCAAGTTAATCCTCCTTCAAGGGTGACGTCTTTCCCGAGGCTGGAGGAGGAGGAGGAGGAGGAGGAGGAGGAGGAGGAGGAGGAGGAGGAGGAGGAGGAGGAGGAGGAGGAAGGAAGGAGAGAAAAAAGATTAATCAATGAAAGAATAATAATCAAAAAAATATATATAAATAAATTAAAATATATACATAAATAAAACACACACACACACACACACACACACACACACACACATACACAAACACACACACACACGCACACACACACACAAACACCTACTCAGTTTCCTTCTCGTACAGGACGCGTAGAATTGGAATCCGACGGAATTTTTCAAACGTAAGAATATTCCAAAAAACACCGCTTGGTTTAGGCAGTGTGTGTTTGACCTCGATGACCTCGCTTGGGGTCACGATAAGGTCAACGGGAAGGTCATGCGGCCCGAACAACTCTTTGGGAAGGTCGTCGAATACCTGTGTGTGTGTGTGTGTGTGTGTGTGTGTGTGTGTGTGTGTGTGTGTGTGTGTGTGTGTAGGATAGTAAGTTTAAATATATATACACTATTATTATTATTATTACTATTA
>JAXIVD010004143.1:0-22500 GCA_036785275.1 Cancer borealis | reverse complement strand
AAACACATACATTTTTAAGAATAACATCTCTCTTTTAAAATCTAGGTTAATGTCTATTTATGGAATCCCTCTCTGCCTTCCTTCTCTCTCTCTCTCTCTCTCTCTCTCTCTCTCTCTCTCATCCCTTCTCTTTCTCTCTAGCTCTTTCTTCCCTTCTCTCTCTATATATAACTCTTTCCTCTCTTCCTTCGTTCCATCTCTCTCTCTCTCTCTCTCTCTCTCTCTCCCATCCCTTCTCTTTCTCTCTCTGTAACTCTTCCCTTCCCTACAATCTTTCCTCTTTTCCTTCTCTCTCTCTCTCTTCCCTCCTTTCTCTCCCTCTCTCTTCCCTCCTTTCTCGCCCTCTCTCTCTCCCCCTACTCCCCCCCTTCACACATAGGCCTGCCACCCTGCAAACAGCCTACACAGATTATTAGGATCGGTAGCTTCCTGCAGGAGTCTTGTCACTTGGTCTGGGACTGAGACTGGAAATCCTTCTTCCATACCGACCAATTTCTGCCTCACTTTTAACACCACTCTCTCAGCCATGGACACGTTCTGACACCCTGGAACGAGTTAGGAAGGTTGAATAAGGAGTTAGGAAGGTTGGGTAAAAAGTTAGGAAGGTTGGGTAGAGAGTTAGGAAGGATAGAAGGATAGAAAGTGAAATATAGTCTAAAAATCGTTCTTCTTCCACTGTCTCAGCCTTGGACATGTTCTGACACCCTGGAACGAGTTAGGAAGGTTGAATAAGGAGTTAGGAAGGTTGGGTAGAGAGTTAGGAAGGATAAAAGGATAGATAGAGGGTTAGGAAGGTTAAATAAGGAGTTAGGAAACACACATACACATACATACATTCAAACACACATACAGCTATACATACACAAATCCAAACACACACACACACACTCCAAACACACACAGAAATCCAAACACCCACACACACACACACACACACTCACCTAGCCCCTCCTCGCCCTCTGCCTGTAGTTTGGCCGCCTGTTGTGGGGTCAGAGTCCATTGGTGTAAAGGATCGTGCCGCAGGACCTCTACCAGGGTGACTAGGACCTCACCCCCCTCCCGTAGGACTCCTAAGGTAGCCTCGCACCACCCCCTCAAAGGACCCTCCACTCCAAGGACACCCAATCCTGCAACGATATCCTACGAGAGGGTGATAGTAATTGTTAGTAGTAGTAGGAGTAGTAGTAGTAGTAGTAGTAGTAGTAGTAGTAGTAGTAGTAGTAGTAGTAGTAGTAGTGGTAGTGGTAGTGGTAGTAGTAGTAGGAGTAGTAGTAGTAGAAATTTTTATATATACAAATTAATGAATATATATAATTGTAGAATCTAAACACACACACACACACACACACACACACCACAATATCCACACACACACATACAAAATTAATCTAAAAATCACACACAACCAAACACAAACACACAAAATTAATCCAAACACACACACACACACACACACACACACACCTGGGTCATCCTGAAGGGCACAGTTTCGGGCGTAGGCAGCACCTTCCCCAACTCAAACGCGATCCCCAAATCTATATGTATCAACTCTGCCGTCGTCTTGTCCAGAAGAATATTTTCAACATGCCTGTCTCCGAGGCCTAAAATATACCCGACTATAGAGTTTGTGGCGACGGACTTAGTGTAGGAGTGGCGGCGGGTGTGCCACTCTCTGGGGGAAGGGTAGTGCTCCAGGAAGAAGTGGTGGAAGCAGGGGTGGAAATTCTCTAATATGTCCTGTATGGCGGGAAGGAAGGATTTTGGGATTAGTTGATGGTTAGGTTAGTAAGGGAAGGATGTTGGATTATTTGAATGTTTAAATAAAAAATAAAATAAAGAAAAAAAGAAAAAATAAATACAAAAATAACTCCTTGAGATTAAAAAAAATAAATAAATAAAAAATAAAAATTCAGACCCAATCAAAATAAACAAAATTAAACAAAACAAAACAAAACAAAACAAAACAAACAAACAAACAAAAACAAACGCACCACAAACACATTCAGCTTATCCTCCGCCGATCCTTCCTTGACATCCTTCATCTTCTCAAAACAGGTCCTAGCCGGGTAGTCCTTCGGGTAGTAGGTCCTATGTGCACCACTCTTCTTGTCGGGTCCTATCAGGTACCTCCCGAAAGCCTGTGTGTGCGTGTGTGTGCGTATGTGAGGGAGAGAGAGAGAGATTATGGAGAGAAAGTGTGTGGATGGATGGAGAGAAAGAGAGAATGTAGAGAAGGAGAGAAGGAAGGAAAAAAGTGGAGAGAAAGAGAGGGAGAGAAAATTATTATTATTATTATTATTATCATTTTTCATCATAATTCTCTTCTACCTTCTTACTTTCTCAAAACACACACACACACACACACACACACAAACAAACACACACACACACCACAAAAAAACCACCTAAACAAAAAATAACACGCACACCCATACGCGCGCACACACCAAACACCACACGCACACACCCCTCCAAACACCCATATATCAAACGCAACCAACGAGTCACCTGCGTGTTCTTGCACCACTGGATAAGTCCGCTGCGTTGGGACAGTGGGACCACGCGGTAGGTCCTTACTGAGAGTCCCAAATCCTGAGTCTCACCTGACCTCATTAGCAGCTCATTAACGATGCCAAACACCTGGAGAAGAGTTAATTAGGGTGATTAAGGGGTAGTAGTAGTAGGATAATTTAGGGTAATTTAAGATATTTTAAGGATAATCTAAAAAAAAACAAAAAAAACAAACAAAAATTTAACTCCCCCTAACCCCCCCAAAAAAAATTAGCCCCCCCAAACACCCCCCCCAAAAAAAAAAAATAAATAAATAAATAAATAAAAAAAAAAAAAAAAAAAAAAATCCCCCTATCCCCCCCAAAAAAAAAAAATTACACCTCTCAAAAAAAACACCTATAAAAAAACACCCACACCCCAAAAAAACCAAAAAACACCAATCCCCCCCCAAAAAAAAAAAAAAACACCCCTCCCCCCATTAAAATAAAAAAAAAAAAAAAAAAAACTCCCCCTACCCCCCCCCAAAAAAAAAAAAAAAAATTACCCCCCCAAACCCACCCCCAAAAAAAACATCCCCACACACCCACCTGTTCCATGACCGCATCTTGCCTGACATCATCCTTGCCCTTCACCAGCTCATAATTTTTCGCCCCATCCGAGGTCTTAATAGTAATCCTCAGGGGGGCATTTATCCCCCCTACACACATCCCCGTCTTCTCCCACTCCAGTATGAGGGGGGGGGAGTAGTGGGCGGAGGGCTGGAGGGTGAGGGGGTGGGTGAGGGCGGCCGTGTGTGTCGCGTTTGGGAGGTTGCGAAGAGGTTGTGTGTGTGGAATTTCAACCTGGGAGAATGGTGTTTTATTATTATTATTATTATTATTGTTGTTGTTGTTGTTGTCTCCTCCTCCTCCTCCTCCTCCTCCTCCTCCTCCTCCTCCTCCTCCTCCTCCTCCTCCTCCTCCTCCTCCTCCTCCTCCTCCTCCTCCTCCTCACCTTATCTCCAGCCTGTAGTCTTCCTAGAGAGGTACACCAGTTAGCCAAGGACAGGTAAGCTAAAGAGATTCGCTCAAACTCGATCACATGTTCGCGAATTTCCGAGTCCTTCTTGAGCCTTTCCACCAAAATCTTGGCCGCTTGTACTCGATCCTGAAGGAGTAAGGGGTGTAAGGATGACGTACGCACACACACGGATAAGCGCACACTCCTACGTGCGCACATAAACCCGTACGCACACATGTAAGTGGACTATTCTTATATTTTTCATGACCTCTCGGTGAATATTATCATTGCTCGTACTTGACCCTGAAGGAGTAGCGAGGGAGTGGGAGGGTGAGTGGGTGGAGGGATTAGTTACGCACATACATGTATACCCACATGCCTGTACGCGCACACATAAACGCGTACGCACACATGTAAACGGATTAATTTAATGGTTATCTTACCTCCTCTGTTACTTCGGTACTCTTCCGCCTCCTCCCTTGAAGAATACAGTCATCAGCATGTGCGTGTGCGAGCGCGTAAATCACCGGCAAGGAGTGGTGGGGATGTTCCACGCACACACGCACTGGAAAACGCACACACGACACGCACATGAGCCACCAAAATGAGAAAAAAATATTCGTGTAGGTAGAATAGTTTTATAATTGGAAATAATTGGAAAAAATCATGAAAAATTCTATAATAATGTCAAAAAATCGTCTAAAAATCACGTAAAATCTATAATAAAATCGAAAAATAATCGAAAAATAATCTCTAGAAATATATATATAAAAAAATCATGAAAAAAAATCAATACAATCCCAAAAAATTCATCCAAAAATCATAAAAAATCGAAAATAATTAAAAACATTAAAAAAAAATCATAAAAAACATCAAAACAATCCAAAAAAAACATCAAAAAAATCAAAAAAAATCAAAAAAATCATAAAAAATCAAAACAACCCAAAAAAAACATCAAAAAAATAAAAAATAACCAAAATAAAAACAAAAAATAAATAAATAAATAAATAAAAAAAAAAAAAAAAGAAATACCCCCAAAAAATCATAAAAAAAAAAAAAAAAAAAAAAAAAAAATTATAACTCTCTCTCTCTCTCTCTCACGCACACACCCCAATGGCAACACATACATATGGGTGTGTGTGTGTGTGTGTGTATGGGTCTTACCTAGGAGTTGTGACAGTACATAAGGGAAGGAGAGTGGCTGGTGGGTGTGTTGAGTGCTGAGGCGAGCCACTAACTGGTACAAGAGTGGCACAAAATGATGGTTTTTGACACGATGACCTAATTCTGACATCTGGAAAAGGGAGAGAATGAATAAATGAATAATAAATAAAACACTAATTTTTAAACACATACACAAAACAAACAGAACAAACACACACACACACAGCCTAAAAAAATATATCTATAACAAATTAATCTGACATCTGGGAAAGGGAGAGAATAAATAAATGAATAAAACACCAATTTTAAAACACATACACAAAACACACACACACACACACACACACACACACGCTCATTACTGACATATTAATCCATCCTCATCTCTATCTTTTTCTGTTTTACTTCTTTTTCTTTCTCTCTCTTTCTTTGTCTTTCTCTCTCTTTCTCCCTCTCGCTCCACACACACACACACACACACACACAAAAAAAAAATAAATAAATAAATAAATAAATAAATAAATAAATAAATAAAAAAACACCAAAAATAACAAAATAAATAAATAAATAAATAAAAAAAACAGTAATTTTAAAACACACACAAAAAACAAACACACACACACAAAAAAAAAAAACACACACACACACACACACCCCTCCCCCGCCCAAAAACAAAAAACAAAAAATAAATAAATAAATATATATAAAAACACACCAAAACACAAACACACAAACAAACAAACAAACATCTACCAAAGCATTAATCCTCTCCTTGCCACAATTCTCCAGCCACAGCGCCACCACCCGGTACGCGTTGAGGTCATGTTTAGAGGTCATGGCCAGGCAGTTTAAATAAGCCTTAAATGCAATGGTTAAGTAGTTATGTTCCTCTCTCTCAAGGTCACTTAGGAAGGCAGAGTCCAGCCCTATGTTCCTCTGTAGTAACACTCGCTTCCTGGGGGGGGGGGGGGGGAGAGAGAGAGAGAGAGAGAGAGAGAGAGAGAGAGAGAGAGAGAGAGAGAGAGAGAGAGAGAGAGAGAGAGAGAGAGAGAGAGAGATTATGATTTTTTTAATTTATATATTTTTTGTGATTTTTTTCAGATTTTTACAACCCCCAAACGAACCCCAAACAAACCCCATACAACCCCTAACAAACCCCATACAACCCCATACAACCCCAAACAACCCTTTACAACCCCATACAACCCTTTACAACCCCATACAACCCCAAACAAACCCCAAACAACCCCATACAACCCCAAACAAACCCCAAACAACCCCATACAACCCCTAACAAACCCCATACAACCCCAAACAATCCTTTACAACCCCATACAACCCCAAACAAACCCCAAACAACCCTTTACAACCCCAAACAAACCCCATACAACCCTTTACAACCCCATACAACCCTTTACAACCCCAAACAACCCTTTACAACCCCATACAACCCCAAACAAACCCCATACAACCCCAAACAACCCTTTACAACCCTTTACAACCCCATACAACCCCTTACCACCCCAAACAAACCCTAACAACCTAACCCAATCCTCAAACAACCCTCTACTCACTTGCACAGCTCCCTCCAGTCATTAGTGTGCTGGTTACATCCGCTAACGAGGTTGTTGAGTCTAACGAGCTCCTCCTCGGACCTCTTTATGTTACCTCGTTTGGTCTGGCAACTGTCACTCTCAAGATGGTGTCGCGCTTGAATATAAAGTTTGTCTACGTATTGAGCGAGGCGTTGGTGGCTGGTCTCGAGGGCGGCCCGGCTCTCTGCGTCTGGGGGGGGAGGAGGGAGTTAGGTTGGGTGTGTGTTGGGGTTAGGTTAGGGGGGAGGGAGGGGGTGTTTGGTTGGGGGGAGGGACAGGGGGTTAGATTAGGTTAGGTTGGGTCCTTGGTGGCTGGTCTCGAGGACGGCTCGGCTCTCTTCGTCTGGGGGGGGGGTAGGGTGAGGGTTAGGTTAGGGGGGGGAGGAGAGGGGGGAGGTTAGGGTGGGAGGGGGGTGTTAGGTTGGGGGGAGGGAGAGGGGGAGTTAGGTTAGGTTAGGTTAGGTTGGGTTGGGTTGGGTTAGGTTAGGTTAGGTTAGGTTGGGTTTAGAAATTACTAAGTTTTTTTTTTTTTTCGTTTTGTCTGTGGGGAGGGGGTATTGTAAGGGTTGTTTGGGGGTTGTAAGAGGTTGTTTGGGGTTGTTAGGGGGTTGTGGGTTGAGCTTAGGTTGTGTGTGTGTGTGTGTGTGTTTATTTAAAATTCTCTACGTCTGAAATAGAAGAAAATATTAAGATTTTTTGATTAGGTTAGATTAAGTTAGTGTGTGTATGCGTATGGCTGTACCTGTGTGTGTGCGTATGGTTGTGTATATGTATGTGTACGTATATATATGTGTGTGTGTGTGGTTACCTGAGGCTGGCGCATGGTTGTGGTGGTGGTTGAGGAGTGTGGTAATGCCGCGGTTAAAATACTGTTGAATGATGGTGTGGGGCGGCAGGCAGCGCGCGTCCATTAACAGCTCACCAGACAGCGTTAAAACTTGACTCAAGGCTCGCTCCTGACCTACTCCTTGAACCTGAAGGGCGAGATAGATAGATAGATAGATAAATAAATAAATAGACAGTTTGATAGATGGAGAGAGAGAGAGAGAGAGAGAGAGAGGGAAAGAGAGAGAGAGAGAAAAAGTGTGTGTTTGTGTGTGAACGAATCTGAGAGAATGAGAGAAAGTGTGTGTGTAAGAGAGAGACTACTACTACTACTACTACTACTACTACTACTACTACTACTACTACTACTACTACTACTACCACCACTACCACAACCACCACAGTTACCTCAATATCACCAAGTAATTTCTGTAATATATCCCTCGCACTCTGCACATCTCCGCCCGCCCTGGCCACCTCTGCCTCCTCTAGTCTGGTTAGGTTAGACATCTCCTGCGACACGTTAAGTTGAGACGCCCATAGCACGGCTAACTCTGACCCCACAACACCGTGCCCGCTCCTGTCCCCTGCGGTCCTGGCCAGCTTACTCTTGGCCAGCTTAGGGTGAGAGAGAGAGAGAGGGAGAGAGAGAGGGAGAGAGATTAGTGGTGTTTGTTTATTAATATCAATCCTGTTTTTTTTATATCGTCATCATAAACACACACACACACACACACACACACACACACACACACATACAACACCCCTCCCCCCCACACACACACCCTACCCCCCCAAACACCCCCCAAACACCCACCAAAGTCCTGTGCAATACGCGTTCCAGTTCTTCTTCCTCACAGACGCCTTTCAGAGCCTTCAAAATTGACACTCTCGCTGACAATACCATCTCTTTATACTTGTACTGTACACGTCCCATTCCTTCCTTGGCCCCCCACACCTCCTCCAATTCTCTGGGGATGTGTCGGGAGTCTCTGGGGGGGGCGAGGGTGGTCAGGCAATGAGCAGCGGCCTCGATTTCATTAATTATTTGGAGTTGTGTCAGGACTGGATAGATAAAGCTTGTACTTTCAGCTCTGGTCTGGGGGAGAGAGGGAGGGAGAGAGGTGTGTTAGGGTGTGTGTGTGTGTGTTAGGGTGTGTTTTTTTGGGTGTTGGGGTGTGTTAGGGCGTGTGTGTGTGTGTTTGGGTGTGTGTGTGTGTGTGTGTGGGTGTTAGGGTGTGTTTTTTGGGGGATATGGGTGTTTTTGGGTGTATTTTAGGGTGTGTTAGGGTGTGTGGGTGTGTTTTAGGGTGTGTGTGTGTGTGTTTGGGTGTGTTTGGGGAAGAAAAATGTGCGTTTTTGGGTGTGAAAGAGTGTGTTTTGGGGTGTGTTTGAGTGTGTGTGTGTGTGTGTGTGTGTGTGTGTGTGTGTGTGTGTGTGTGTGTGTGTGTGTGTGTGTGTGTGTGTGTGTGTGTGTGTGTATGTGTGTATGAGTATGTGTGTATGAGTGTGTGTTTCGCTGTGTATACATAAACAAACACTTACCATTCGGAGCGTGTGCGTGAGGGCGTGTGCGGCGCGGGTGGTGTGTGCGTATAGGGTGTTAGGGTGGTGGTGGTGGAGTGCGTGCAAGGCTTCAAAAATATGATAATCCACCCTACCCCCCTCCCCTACCCCCCCCTGGACCTTACCTACCCTAACCCCCCCTTCCTCCCCATCCTCCCAGCGGCCCAACCTCCACGCAGCCTCCCACTGGTGCCTGTACGTATCCGTGTGCGCGTTCGTGTGCGTGGCAGCCATGGCCTCTAATGTATGGTATAGGCCTAGGCTAGCTAGTGTGTTGTATAGGCCTTTTGTGTGCCTGGCTGCATCACACACCGCCAGTGCCGCTAGCCAGTCTCCCCGCTGCTGCCGCCGCATCACACGGGCGGGGGTGTCGAATACCCCGCCCCCCATAGCTAGGCACCCCTCCACCCCTACCCCATCCCCTAGAGCACCATAGATTTCTAATAATAGTTTAGCTGCGGGTTTAGCCTGTGGGTGCGCAGCTGTTCTAAGAGCTGGCGGTGCTTGTAATCGGCTGGTTATCGCTGCGTGGCCTTCCTCTGGGGGTGTGTGCAGCAGCATTTGGGTGTGGTGCAGCTGGAGGTACAGCTGCGCGGATAAATGAGCACCACAGTTATGAGCAGCACGCGCCACATCAAGGTAATTTAAGTCCAACCAAAGATTGTTATCCCAAGGTGTTGTGCTTCGCCGCCCAACCACAGACCGGGCCGGACTCTGTTGTCTAAGATGATCAACTACATTTAACAAGGTCTGTGTAGCTGCCTTACCCTGCTGCCCACCCCTACCCCCCTCTTGGCCCTGCCCACCCCCCCCTTGGCACTGTTTAGTAAAGAATTCCGAGAAGTTTTTAGATAGGGTAGCCCGGCGGTGACCTGCGTCGGTGGCCAAAGCAGAGTGTATTAGGTAAGGCAGGACCATGGCACTGAACTTAGACTCAAGGCTACACAGTGCCATTAAAGGGAGTGCCACCTCACTACCACACCCACCTCTAATCACACATCCAGCCAACTTACACACCCATACCTCATAACCCCCCTCCCCACCCTCACCCCACACCCCCTCACCCCCTAGTATTTGTTCATAGGTAACCCCATCCACCCCTGCTACTTCCACGCCCTTGGCCACGCCCTTGGGGGTGGAGGAAGGGAGGAGTGGGCGGAGTTCCTCTCTGGTTGTGGTGGGGAGGGTTAGCATGGCACTGTGGCCTTGCTGGGTGGCTAACACGCCGGCCATGGCACTACAAGCAGCACGTTCAACCTAGGAGGAGGAGGAGGAGGAGGAGGAGGAGGAGGAGAGAAAGAAGGGAGGAGGAGGAGAAAAATGATTTGTTATAATATTTGATGAAAAAAATTGAATACTAAAAATAACACAATTATATATTCACCTTAATATTTACTCTCTCTCTCATCAATTAATTTCCTTTCTATTCCTCTAACACACACACACACACACACACACACACACACACACACACACACACACACACACACACACACATACCTTCACATCGCCGCAGGTAAGAAGGCCATGTACAGCCAACAGAATCCTTCCTAGGTAGTCAAGGTCAACGTCAACACCCTGATCCTCGCTCTCAGTCGTAATAAACACAGGGGTCCCTAAGGATAGCGGTCCCAGCTCTCCTAAACACTTACAAGCCTCTAACGACGCATCCTTCATCGTCCCGGCTGCTAGGACCACTAAACGATGGGTGAGGCGGTGTCCCCTACTCTCATGTCCCGGTCCAGCGCCTGTATATAGACCCAAAACCTGGCTGCGGTTCATTTTAATCTGGTTCGTGATATGAGAGAGGTGGTGAGCGGCGATATCTTGCCGTGGGGTCGCTAGGAAGTTATCGACCTCGTAGATTAGGTCTGGTTGGCCACGGCATGCGGTTATTAGCTGGGTATGTTGGGTATGTAGGTTGGCTAGCTGGGTATGTCCTGGGAGCATGGGTAGGGGGGGTAGGGTAGCCAGGGCGGATTGAACTTCAGAATCTTTGGTGTCAAGTAAGAGTGCGAGGATGCGGTTTACTCCTACGTCTTTGTCCCGGGTTAGGAGAGGGAGTAACCGGCCAAATAGCTTAGGCAGGTGTGTGAGCAGGTGTGTGGGGAGGTGTGTGATTAGACCCACCACCAAGCGCTCCAACATGGCCGCACAATAGGTAGCTAAGTGCGGAGAGAGGTCGTACAGACACCCCAGATGACAGGTATATACATGAATCAATATCTTGGCCAGGTAACGCGACAGGTGTTTGAGGTGTGTGTGCAGGTGTGGGAGGAGGCTGTCTAGCAACACACCCGCGCCACAGAGAGCCGAGCGAGCCGTGTGTTTAGAGCGAGCGGCACAAACACGCTCTAATACTCCGAGAATGACGTCGTGTAAATCTTGTTTCCTGCCAGCCAGCGCCACGAAGACATGACCGTCCTGGGAAGGGGAGGAGGGGTTAGCAAGGAGGAGGAGGAGGAGGAGGAGGAGGAGGAGGAGGAGGAGGAGAGAGGAGAGAGGAAGGAGAAGAGGGAGGGAGGTAGGGAAGGAGAGAAATGTCAGGATGGAAGGAAGGAAGGATGGAAGGAAGGAAGGATGGAAGGATGGAAGGAAGGAAGGATGGAAGGATGGATGGAAGGAAAGGAAGGAAGGAAGGAAAAAAAACAAAAAAATGTATATATATAAACAAACACACATACACACACACACACACACACACCTGCCGAAAAATCTCTCCCACAAATTTGAGAGTGGCATGTATCGCTTGTGGAGGGAAGGAGGGGGGAGGGGGGGCCACCACCACCTCCCCCTCCACCCACTCTTCGGGGGAGTGGGTGAGGTGGAGGAGGTGGAGTATAATGTCACCCGCCTGTTCCCTCAAGAGCCGGGTGAAGATGCTGGTTCCAAGCGTGCGTTCTATGTGTTTGTATTGCCGTTTGCCTGCTTGGATCTGAGAGAGAGAGAGAGAGAGAGAGAGAGAGAGAGAGAGAGAGAGAGAGAGAGAGAGAGAGAGAGAGAGAGAGAGAGAGAGAGAGAGAGAGAGAGAGAGAGAGAGAGAGATTATTAGTGGTGTTTATTTACTCATATTAATCATATTTTTCTTCATATCGTCATCGTAAACAAACACAAACACACACACAAACACAAACACACACACATGTACGTACCTTCGCATCCGATACCACCAATCCATGTACGTCTGTCTGCTCTAAAGCGATGTATGGAAACACACGCGCCATCACCACAGCAAACGTACAAACAAACACCTCTTTGACGTTTATTTTACAGCTCTCGGCTAAGATGTCAATCGCTTCCTTTTGATCACACTCTAATAAAACAGGCAAGAGTGTGTTTGAATTCTCGGATAAAAACACCGGGAGTGATTCGTATCCAAACGCGACAAACGGGAAGTCGGTGATGTGGTAGTGGTGTTGAATCCACTGTGACGTGATGTATGCGGTGTTTGTTTTGAAGATCTGTTTTGGTGTTGTGTTTTTACTCTTGCTGATGCTGGAAGGGAAGAAGACAAGCGGTGTTTTATTTTATTATTATTATTATTATTATTAGGGGAAAAAAAATATCGTTAACTTTCACGTTAAACGAACACACACACACACACACACACACACACACATATACACACACACACACACACACACACACACACACACACCTTATCAAAAAAATCAAACACCAAAAATCAAACAAACACAAACCAAAAAAATAAATAAATAAATAAATAAATAAAAAAATAATAATAAAACCAAAAAAAAAATAATAATAATAAAAAAAACACAAACAAACAAAACAAACAATAACGAAAATAAACAAAACACAAAAAAAAAAAAAAAAAAAAAAAAAAAAACACCATAAAATCCAAACACCAACCAAACAAACAAACACACAAACAAACACGCACCAGGTCATGAGTTGCAGGAGAAGTGAGACATCCATCTTGTAAACAGGTACTGACAAACAGAGTGCAAACAAGGCCTTGCCCTCTAGGTAAGGCGAGGACACAGCCACACACCCAAGCGCCAAAACAAACGTAGAGATGCGATTCCCGTGTTCATCCGGAGCCAAGTCATCTGCGTTTGGAAATTCCTGCGAAGAGAGAGAGAGAGAGAAAAATGAGTCTAATAAATAATAATAATAATAATAATGATAATGATAAAAAAAAGAGAAAAAAGAGAAAAAAACACCAAAATAAAACACCAAAATAAAACACCGACCAAACACCTTACCCTAACATTAAGGGCTTCCAACACCCTCTGATACACCTCTTCAAACACCGCGTCTTGGTGGGCTGTGTCAAGCAAACACCCCGTCCCGTTTGAAACAAGCAGCAGGTGTGTGGATTGGGCGGCTTCCACACGGAGCACAAAACTGTCACTGCAGAGGTCGTGGATTTTAAAACACCGCTTGGATTCTGCGATGTACTGAGACCACTCGCTCTTGGGGTCAATCTGTGTGTGTTTGGATGTGTGTGTGTTTGGATGTGTGTGTGTTTGGATGTGTGTGTGTTTGGATGTGTGTGTGTTTGGATATGTGTGTGTTTGGATGTGTGTGTGTGTGTGTTTGGATGTGTGTGTGTGTGTTTGGATGTGTGTGTGTGTGTGTGTGTGTGTGTGTGTGTGTGTGTGTGTGTGTGTGTGTGTGTGTGTGTGTGTGTGGATGTGGATGTGGTGGTGGTGGAAGGAAAAACAAACATTAATAAAACAAACACACAAACACTTAATATATAAAATAATTACAAACACACACACACACAAAAAAAAAAAAATAAATAAATAAATAAATAAATAAATAAATAAATAAATAAAATAAATTCAAACACCCAAAATCCAAACACCACCTCAAATCCAAACACACCTTAGTAAGTTCTTGATTGACACGTAGTATGGCTTTACAAACACTCTTCCCGTAGCAGCCTTGGCCTCTCTTGATTTCAAACGCTTTAAGAAGAGTCAATACGCTTGTCCGTACGTCCCCAGAGAGGCGGAGACCGTGTTTGGATATCAGCTCTGGGGGGGGGTGAAGGGAGGGAAGGATGGAGGGAAGGAGGGAAGGAAGGGAGGGAAGGAGGGAGGGAGGGAAGGAAGGGAGGGAGGAAGGAAGGAAGGATGGAAGGAAGGAAGGAAGGAAGGAAGGATGGATGGATGGATGGATGGAAGGAAGGAAGGAAGGATGGAAGGAAGGATGGATAGAGGAATTAATTATTACATTTTAGGTATGAAAAGGATAGATAAGAAGAAGAAGAAGAAGAAGAAGAAGAAGAAGAAGAAGAAGAAGAAGAAGAAGAAGAAAGAGTAGGAAGAGAATTAAACAAAATTTACACACTAAAAATCTCTCAAAACACCAAAAAAACACCAATTTCACCACAATAAAACACCGCAATAAAACACCGAGCCTTACCTGCCAAGTAATTAAGAGCACACCTGGCCACCTGCGTCACACCTGAGTGCAATTTAGCCACATTGCTAATCACCTCCAGACCATCCAACAAATTATCTTCCCAATAATCACCGCGGAACAGCCACAAAACGAAATAAAACACCTGAAAAAACAGATAAAAAAACACCGTGGATTAGCAAACGTACATGGATTATGAGCGTAGATAAATTCTCTATCAGACCCATACCCACACGTATACGCACATGTATCCAAACGCACACAAACGGGGATTTACTTACGACAGCTACATCGCTCATTTCTAAAGCCTGATTCTGCGACATGTTTAGAATTACATCGATAACTTTGTGTAAGAATGTGTGTTCTTCCTCCTCTTCCTCTCCTCCTCCTCCTCCTCCTCCTCCGCCCACAGGTGTTACGGCAGCAGCAGCGGCAGCCTCCACCACCCACTTACCGGCCAAAACCACACACTGATCACGCTGGCTTAAGGTCATTAGGTCATCAACAATTATACTCTCTGCGGAAGGAGAAATATTTGGACGTAAATGGAAATGATTTTAAGTGGATTTTAAGTGGATTTTAAGTGGATTTTAAGTGGAATTATAAGTGGAATTTTATAAATGGAAATTCTCCTCACCTTCAGACAGCTGTTCCTCGAGTGAAGGGTTAGATACGTCGTCCTCGAAGTCTCTGATCTCCTCTAAGATAGCGTTCGAGGAGCTGGCCGCACCATCATCAAACTCTAGGTCAAACTCATCGAAAAAACCTGAAAAATAATGAGAAATAATGAAAAAATATGAAATGAAGATGAAAAAAAATGAAATTACATGAAAAAAGATGAAATTAGATAAAATTATACGAAACAACAAACTCAAACACATGCAAACACACTTTTTACACACCCAAACACACTCAAACACACTTTTAACACACCCAAACAAACACAAACACACCCAAACACACTTTAAACACACCCAAACAAACACAAACACACTTTAAACACTCAAACAAACACACACATCCAAACACACTCAAACACAAACACACTTTCAACACACCCAAACAAACACAAACACTTTTAAACCCCCAAAAAACACCCAAAACACAATCCAAACACATCCAAACACCATCTAAACATACTCTGAGACAATGATCCTCTCCTGGTGAGCTGTGTGGAGGGGGGGGCGGCTCCTCCTGCACCCCCCTTCACCCCTCTCTTCTCCACGATTGACACCATGATTGCAAACAGAGCCGGCGGTGTTTGGGAAAGTATGTGTTTGCTTCGGTCCTTGGTCACTGCCTGTGTGCGTAAAGGTGTGTGTGTGTGTGTGTAAGGTATTAATATTTACATACATACATACACATCCTCCTTCTCCTCCTCCTCCTCCTCCTCCTCTTCCTAAAATTCCTTCTTAACTAAACATTAAAAACAAGAAATTAGAAACCTCCTCCTTCTCTTCCTCTTCCTCCTCCTCCTCCTCCTCTTCCTCCTGCAGCCTCACCTCTTCCTGCTTCCGTGTGGTGGTGTAGAGGTGAAGGAGGGAGGTAAGGAGGGGGTGTAGAGCCCTCCAATGAGAGACATTCACCCCCCCATCGAAGCACATTTTCTCAAGGCCAGCGGTGATCGAACGGATGGTTTGACGGAACTTCACCTCAAGCCTAGAGAGAGAGAGAGAGAGAGAGAGAGAGAGAGAGAGAGAGAGAGAGAGAGAGAGAGAGAGAGAGAGAGAGAGAGAGAGAGTTAATTCATCTATCATACACACACACACACACACACATACATAATCTGTCTTCAATCCTAAAATCAATATATATAAACACTTTAAAAAACACAACCAAAAAAAAAAAATAAATAAATAAATAAAAATAAACGAAATGAAATAAAATAGAGAAAAAAATATTTTAAAAAACCAGATAAATTAGGGATTGATTAACTCTCTCTCTCTCTCTCTCTCTCTCTCTCTCTCTCTCTCTCTCTCTCTCTCTCTCTCTCTTACCTGTGGTCTGGGAAGGTTAGGTAGAGGAGAGTTAACAGGTGTGCAAGGTTAATTAACACCCTTATATTCTTTTGGGGGCAGGTGTCCTCAATCTGGGGGGGGAGGAGGAGGAGGAGGAAGAGGAGGAGGAGGAGGAGGAGGAGGAGGAGGAGGAGGAGGAGGAGGAGGAGGAGGAGGAGGAGATAGAGAATGTTTATTATTATTATTATTGTTTTATCATTATCATTATTATTATTATTATTATTATCACTACTACTACTACTACTACTACTACTACTACTACTACTACTACTATAACTACTACTACTACTACTACTACTACTACTACTACTACTACTACTACTACTACTACTACTACTACTACTACTATACATACCTTTTCAGAAAACTTCAAAACTCGCTGAATCATAAACTCCAATTTTTCTGGTAATATACGTTTTTCTTCTCCTCCTCCTCCTCCTCCTCCTCCTCCTCCTTCTTCTTCTTCTGGGTCATGTAAAGGTCAGGTCAGGTGTCAAGGTGCATTGGGTGACCTTAGTGGGCGTGGGAAGGTCAGAGGTGAAGGTTGTGAGGTGAAATAAGTGTTCCATTTGAGGGATAATTTCTGTAATTTTTATGTTTGGGTGTGGTGTTGTGGTGGTGGTTGTGGTGGTTGTGGTTGTGGTGGTGGTGGTGGTTGTGGTTGTGGTTGAGTGATTCCCAGTTGATCTATTAGAGAAAAACATATATATTCTATTAATTATTTATCTCTATCTCTCTCTCTCTCTCTCTCTCTCTCTCTCTCTCTCTTTCTCTCTCTATAGAAATTCGTGTTTTTAGAAATGTATACATATTATTTTCATATTTTTTGGTCATTATTTTTTTTTTTCATTATACATCAAAACTTGCTAAACAACACTTATTGCAAATTTTAAAATGTATAACTTTTATTCTATACATTTTTTCACGTATTTGTGATTGTAATTTTTTTTTTTTTTTTTTGGTCCGAAAATTTGCACCAGAATTGAGGTCGAGAATTAGTTTGTCATTTTACTACGAAATTATTAGTCTTACAAGAAATTTATATGAATTCAAAGTTATGTATCTCGGTAACATCTATTTAATGGCGTCATTGTTTTTAATATATCTTATATTTTAATGGAGAAAATTGAAGTATTATGGAAAAAATATATAAATAATCATTTTCCTGTCTCACATCACTAATTTCATTCCAATTATTGTTCACTATAACTCAAAATAACGAGCGTCACTTACTCTATCATTAATATATAACATCATATCTACGTAAACCTCATAGTTTTTGAGTTATTCCAAAAAAACATGATTTCTGAAAAAAAATCTAAGGTGTCCACCTTGGAAAATTCATGAAAATTTTCCCCACCTTCAGAATGTGATGAAAATTCGTACAAATATATTATTAATGATGACGAACACGAATCTGGACTCAGTTTTATCATTACTATAATAACAATGATGATAATAATGATAATAATAATGATAAAACAACCTTTATTTAACTGTACTGGTTCTTATGATAAAAAGATATAGGAGGAGGAGGAAGAGGAAGAGGAGGAGGCGGAGGAGGAGGAGGAGGAGGAGTATAAGTCTTCCTCCTCCTCCTAATTCCTACTTTTTATCTCTCTCTCTCTCTCTCTCTCTCTCTCTCTCATCTCTCTCTCTCTCTCTCTCTCTCTCTCTCTCTCTCTCTCTCTCTCTCACCTTAATATTGTGTGTGTCTCTTGTGCATAAACATTGTAGTATTTTAGCAAGCAGGTCTGGCTGGTTTAAAGCTGATGATGACGATTGATGATGATGATGATGATGATGATGATGATCCGTCTGTAATAATAATAATAATGATAATAATAATAATAATGATAATAATATATACTTGGTTTGGCCTTTTTTTGGGTTTAAAAAATGTATTATTTCTTTTTGAGAGAGAGAGAGAGAGAGAGAGAAAAAAAGAGAGATAGAGATAGAGATAGCTTTAAACACTTACCATTCCCTTGTGTTGGCAGTACATATAGAATCATTCTCTCTCTCGCCTCCTTCACCTCCCCTCTCTGTAACCACACCGGCTCATTCTGAAAATTAAAGAGAATTAGAGAGAGTGAGAGAATTAGAGAGAATTTTAAAGATAGTGAGAGAATTAGAGAGAATTAAAGATACATTGAGAATTATAGAGTGAGAGAATTAGCGAGAATTTTAAAGATAGTGAGAGAATTAGAGAGAATTTTAAAGATAGTGAGAGAATTAGAGAGAATTTTAAAGATAGTGAGAGAATTAGAGAGAATTTTAAAGAGTGAGAGAATTAGAGAGAATTTTAAAGATAGTGAGAAAATTAAAGATACAGAAAGAATTAGAGAGAATTTTAAAGATAGTGAAAGAATTAGAGAGAATTTTAAAGATAGTGAGAGAATTAGAGAGAATTTTAAAGATAGTGAGAGAATTAGAGAGAATTTTAAAGATAGGAGAGAATTAGAGAGAATTTTAAAGATAGTGAGAGAATTAGAGAGAATTTTAAAAATAGTGAGATAATTAAAGATACAGAAAGAATTAGAGAGGGAGAGAGAGAATTAGAGAAAGTAAGAGAAATAGAGAGAATGAAAGATAATTAGAGAAAAAAAAAAAACACACACACACACACACCAAATATACATACATGATCGTGAACGTAAGAATACCTATGTTATGTACGTATTTCAAGCATCCTGTGTGTGTGTACCTAAGCCATGTGCGTTTAGTTTATGACTGTAGGAAGTAAGTTTACTCACATCAAATCGTCTAGGCAAAGGAACCGTTGTAAGGAGTCCTAGAAGAGTCCTTAAGGATTCTGTGTTGCTCTGGAGGTAATTCTAAGGATGGAGGGAGAGAGAGGAGAGAGAAGAGAGAGAGAGAGAGAGAGAGAGAGAGAGAGAGAGAGAGAGAGAGAGAGAAGAGAGAGAGAGGTTTAGATTAATATAAATACATATTATTATTATATTATTATTACTACTACTACTACTACTACTACTACTACTACTACTACTACTACTACTACTACTACTACTACTACTACTTACTTGATTGAATAGTTCGTAGGCTGAGGTGTCGGGAACCAGTAGGCCCGAGCAAATTAGGGTGCTCATCAAATTTAGGCCCGGGCTGCTACTCTGCCTGCCACTCACCAATCTGTGTGCGTATGTGTGCGTGTATGTGTGTGTGTGTGTGTGTGTATGTGTATGTATGTGTGTGTGTGTATAAGAGAGAGAAAAAAAATAGAGATGTTTATTTACTCGTTCTTGTTGAAATTCGTCCTCTCTCTCTCTCTCTCTCTCTCTCCTCTCTCTCTCTCTCTCTCTCTCACCTTAGGGTTAGGTCCCAGACAGCCGGCCAGGAGTTATTGCCACTGTGCTCATCTCTGTCTCCTTCCGATTCGGTGGTGACTGTATGTCTGTATGTCCGTGCCAGGCTAGCTAAGCATCTGTTAGGTTAGGAAGGTTAGGTTAGGAAGGGAAGGGAGGGAAGGTTAGGGAGGGAAGGTTAGGGAGGGAAGGTTAGGGAGGGAAGGTTAGGGAGGGAGGGAAGGGAGGGAAGGTTAGGGAGGGAAGGTTAGGGAGGGAGGGAGGGAAGGGAGGGAAGGTTAGGGAGGGAGGGAAGGGAGAGAAGGTTAGGTTAGGAAGGTAAGGTTAGGTTAGGTTAGGAAGGTTAGGTTAGGAAGGTTAGGTTAGGGAGGAAGGGAGGGAAGGAGGGAAGGGAGGGAGGGAAGGGAGGGAAGGGAGGGAAGGGAGGGAAGGTAGGGAAGGGAGGGAAGGAGGCAAGGAGAAATTATTGCTTTTCATTATTTTATACCTCCTCCTCCTCCTCCTCTCCTCTCCTCCTCCTCCTCCTCCTCCTCCTCCTCCTCCTCCTCCTAATAGTAATAATAATAATAATAACAAACTTTCATCCTCCTCCTCCTCCTCCTCCTCCTCCTCCTCCTCCTCCTCCTCCTCCTCCTCCTCCTCCTCCTCCTCCTCCTCCTCCTCCTCCTCCTCCTCCTCCTACCTCATGACCACATCCTGCATGGTAGGATCTGTGCAGGCTGCTAGGACCTGCTTGAGTGTGTCTAGGAGTAGGACGCAGGATGTAGGAGTCAAGAAGAGAGGGAAGTCCTGCAGGAGTGAGTGTAGGATCTGGTACCTGGAGAGAGAGAGAGAGAGAGAGAGAGAGAGAGAGAGAGAGAGAGAGAGAGAGAGAGAGAGAGAGAGAGAGAGAGAGAGAGAGAGAGAGAGAGAGAGAGAATTAATTGATCTATAAAGTGCAAGTCCAACAATAAATCAGATTAAATTACATAACATCACATCACGTACACACACACACACACACACGCACACACACACGCACGCACACACACATGTACACTTACCAAGGATACGTGTGCGTTTGGGTGCCATCCAAGCGCAAGAGGTCAGCTAATGGTGCCAACCCGACCTCTATCTTCCTGCGTTTACTACTACTACTACTATTACTATTACTACTATTACTACTACTACTACTAATTTGTGTTACGTCAATATATCCAGTGGTTTTTGAGCTGGCGAAGACCTGTGTGTGTGGTGTGTGTGTGTGTGTGTGTGCGTGTGTGTGTGTGTGTGTGTGTGTGTGTGGAGAAAGATTTAGGTTAGAAATCATTATTATATGTTTTGAAAAATTTATATATATCTTTTTTTTTTCTCTCTCTCTCTCTCTTTCAAATAAATACAGAAATGCATACACACACACACACACCAAAAAAACACACCCAAACACATACAAACACACCCAAACACCAAAAAAACACACCCAAACACACACAAACACCAAAAACACACCCAAACACCAAAAAAAAACACACCCAAACACCAAAAAACACACCCAAACACAAAAAAAAACACACCCAAACACGTACAAACACACCCAAACACGTACAAACACACCCAAACCCCAAAAAAACACACCCAAACACATCCAAACACGTACAAACACACCCAAACACACACACCTGCAAACAAACACGAGTAGCCAACATCAACATAGGTTTCCTCAGCTGCCCGGAACAAACACCGCCACTACTACCTCCCAAGGCTCCTGGTGTTTGTTTTTGCAATGTGGTCGTGTAGAAGCTCGTACAGGTGCCGCAAACACCGCTCCCACTTAGAGGCGTCACCCACACACCGGCTCCCTTCACACACCAGTCCATCTGTAAACAAACGGATACAAACACCGTCAAACACACACTAATGATACTGTAAATGTGGTGATTAGTTTTCATCTATAAAAAAAACACGTAACACACACACACACACACACACAGACAGAGAAAAAACACACACACACACATACACACATAAACACAAACAAAATTTCCAAACACAATCAAACACAAATCACACAAAAAAAACATCGAAAAATAAAATAAATAAATAAATAAATAATAATAATAAAATAAAACACCAAAAACACACACCACACACACACCTTTCTGGGGATGATGCAGGGCCACTAGCAAGGTCATGTACTCCAGCCAGTGTGTTTGTTTTTCGGACGGTCGGTCATCCCACATTCCAAACACCGCATCAAACGTGTCTTCGCCCAAACGACAAAGCAAACGCCGCCACTCAAACGCCATCTGTCCGCGTTTGGATTAAGTAAAATATATATAGAGATAGATACACACACACACACACACACACACACACTTTTAACACCCAAACACCCAAACAAACACACACACACACACAGACACACACACACACACACACACGCACCGTAGACACAAACACCAGCAGAAGCTTCAACAAACTCGACCTCAAACTGAACTGCAAATTCCCTTTCCCAGACATCAATGCCTTGCGTAAAAAAACAGGAAGGAACCGTAACACAGCCAAACGGGGCGGTGTTTGGGAGTGTCCTTGTGGTAGGGGGGGTGGGGGGCGCCGGGCCGTGATTGGCAGTGCCGCACCACCCCAACCATGATGCTGAATAGAGTTTGGTGGTCGGTGTTGGTGATGGTTTGCTCGTAAAGCCAGATGGAGATTTTCAAGAGGTCTGCGGAAGGAAGGGAAATGATGGATATTATTATTATTATTTTTCTTATTTTTACGTTAAATTTATCGGTTAAGGAAAAAAAATTATGTATGGAAAAAAAATTATCTTGCTGGGTGGCTAAAAATTGTATATATATGTGTTTGTTTGTTTTTTTAAGTTAAATGTTATATATATAAAAAAAAGTCATGGGCATGTATTTAAATTCAGAATATTGAATTATACACCACAAAAAAAAAAAAAAAAACACACCAAAAACATTATAAAAAACATTAAAAAAACACCCAAAAAAAAAATAATAAAACCAAAAACCAAAAATAAAAAATAAAATAAAAAATAAAAATAAAAAAACCACCAAAAAATCTAAAAAAAAAAAAAAATAAAAAACAGAAATACAC
>JAXIVD010004142.1:25000-35000 GCA_036785275.1 Cancer borealis | reverse complement strand
GGTATTATGAGTAAATTATCATATTTCATTATACTATGGACTCTCTCTCTCAGTTATGTTGATTCACTGTTTATTAAAAGCTAAAAGACACAGCTCTGCACTTGCACACTCACGTCTCCTTACTGCCGTGTATTATCAGGTCTGGTGGTGACAGTCATTTGGTAATCGTTGACAAAGGAACTCTGTCTCGATGGTCCATTAGCGACGCATGTCCCACCTCCTTTCAAAACGAACTTTGTTGCACAATTAGAAGGAATTCTCTGTCTCGTTTCCTCTTCCTCTCCATGCAGCCTTCCCATCGCCACTGCTGATGACGATGATCATCTATTACCTTCACTATAATATCCAAAGTTTATATCCCTATCATCGTTATCCGTACGATTTTTTATTAATAAATTAATAGTAGTAGTAGTAGCTTTTGTATAATCCTTTGGTGGTACAAAACCCTTGTGAATATATATAGTGTGACGGATACAGCACAGAAAAAAGTGTTCATTATATAGTGGCAAGTGACATAGACTTGTTTTCCCTGTGTGTCTCTTCCCCCCTTATATCTCCTGTTAAGATCCTTACGTACTTCCTTTATTTTCCATTTAAAAGCCTATTTTTCTAGCTACGTCTAGGAGAGCCTTCCTAACGAGCGTGTATCCCTCAGCTCACTTGCATTAAGCTTTTAACTCTCAGCCAACCTTTGTGTAGAATAACATTTTCCCACGCCCTATGTCGCGACTCTTCCTTTCTTTTTCATTTAATTTAATCAAAGAAACTTGCAAGTTCTCTCTTTTATTTTTATTCGTGAGAGAAAATAGATAACAAAAAGTTTCTCGACTTGAAACTTGAAGCGAATGCAAAGCAAGACAAAACATAGAAATCCGATACACTGAGAACATGTGGAGTTTAATATGCACGTTGTTATTGAAGCTGGAAAGAGAACTGGAGGAAGGAATGATAGGAATCAGTATGCATATTGAGGCTGGGGAGAAGAGGACAAAAGGGGAACAGGATAGGAAAGGAATAATGAAAGATATAAAAGGACGAAGACGAAGGAAGAGCAAGGTGGGAGGATGCATTACAGTGAGAGGGACAGGCTCCACTACCCGCCAGGATAGATGGCTCATGTCCGTCGTAGAGCACAAAACTTCCTCACATATGAGCGAAGTTTTGATTTGTTGAGTGTGTACGTGGCTTGGGTATCGATGGCCAGCAGGAGTATTGGAAAACAGTAGTGCCTCAATGTGGGAGAGAACTAACTATATTACACTAAACAACCAGCGACATTGTCCAAAACTAGTGGTTTGCCATAAGGTTCTGTCATGCATGTTTTTTCTCTTAGTGGATACCTAATGCTAGGAAATTATATGGTGTCCTTTATTTTTCTCTAGTCTGTTTTATGTTACGTCTCTTCTTATTCTATTCCCTAAGTGCATGCTGAAATAGAATTGCATATATTATCTTCAACAGCGTGTCGTCTTGCCTGCGAAGCTCCATAAAGTTAGATTAACTTAGGAATTCTTAAATGCACTTAAAGTTGTAAGAAAGTATATTAGCACCTGCCAGAGACTTCATTTCCTTTCATGTGATATTGCAAAACAGATTATGCAAATATGTATAGGAAATGCAGGAAAGTATGATCAGACCTCTTCCTACCTCATAAATATGCATCATTAATCAAGTTATCTATGATCTAGTTACCCACATAAATTATTTATATATCTACATCATGTTGTATGGAAGAGAGATAAGTGAGTGTGATTTTGTTGGTGAAGAAACATTGGATCAGATAATGACCTTAATAGGTTTTGACAGGACACCACGTCGGTTAATTAGGTCAGCAATGATGAATTATTAAAGGGGGAACTTAACCAATTATCTTAGTAGTCAAGAGAAGTAGCTGCTGCAATTTCATATCGGTAAATGTATCATATTTAATAGAAGAAAAAAAAAGAATCAATAAATAAGTACACCTTAAATACCATCAAACTTGACGGATGGAATTTCGAAACAGGTTGAAATGATAGAACCTAAATGAAAACCAACATAGGGACCAGTTTTTTTTTCTGTAGTTCAAGCGAATACCTAGAAGCTTGATCAATATAAGTGCTGAAACAATCTACTATCTATCTGTCTATCTATATATGACGCTTGTTCCGTAAGAATCTCCCCAACGGATGGCCATGGCAGAAGAGTCTATGTATTCCTGTCCTTGCATTCCTTCTTCGTATTATCTAATTATCTTATTATCCTTTCTCCCCTTTCTCTTACGCACTCAAGCTTTCTGTCCTCTTATTTCAAAGAAGGTCGTCTTCTACCATACTCGGACACACTCGCTTTGTCATATTATTCTTTATTTTGACAAGCCATATTAGGATGCTGCGTTTGAACCCCAATCATCTTGACCCTATATTTTGTTCTTGATGTAGCCGCACAGTCTTGGTTTCATTAATGTAGGATGGATATAGATTGGTTAGAGTTAATCTGGACTAATAGCCTTTTGTACAAAAATAGACCAAAGCACCTCAATTTGCCTTCCTTATAAAGACCAAGTGTGATGATCAACCTAATTGAAGTTTAAGTTGGTACATGAATGATATATACAAGATGTTTGCAGCAAATGTGCAGATTAGAACAAAGAAGATTTGTTAGGTAGAAGTTGGTTTACCATTAAGTAAGCGGACCACTGGAACGCGATTAGCAGCTAGGAAATAATTGCACATACATTAAGATATATATAGAAAAGGTTAGATAGATTTCTAGATAAGAATGAGAGATGTGTAAAGTTCAGACTCACCGGCCACACACACCTTCCTCACTCATCAACTCATTCCTATCACCACATTCCTAACCTCACTCACCACACTCCCACACACACCCTTTGCAATACTTCCTCTGTATTCTAACCACCTATTATATTTGCGTTTCCAATGCAATAAGTAAGTAGAGTCATTACCACCTTAATCAAAATGTATAGCACCCTTATCCTTCAACCCACACAGGAAAAGGGTGTGAGGGTATCTCAAATGTACAGAGTGGCCGTGTTTCAGACAGACGCCTCCTTTGATACATAGGTAGATACATTTAATTAACACACGCCCGCTCACATATACACCTTTGCATATAGATCGGTAAAATCAACATGAAAATGGAAGTTGGTAGGAGATACAGTTTCATATCTACAGCAAATCCTGAAATAAATTCTTGAAAGTTAAACTAGCTAGCCAAAGAAATAATATAAATGATTAATAAGATTATTACACTTTCAAAGACTCCATAATGTCAAAACCACAGATGAATAACAAAAGAAACGTTCATTGAGGTCAATAGGATAGCCTTTAATATACGTCTAAAAATTCTTACTACCATAATAACGTTTATTACTAATGCACAAAGCAACATCATGGACCATGCAGGTAAATAGCTAAGACTCTGGTGAATATATTTAATCACGTCAGTGTGATGCTTCCAATTTAATTTCAAATAGGCCTACTGAATGTACCTTTTTTTTGTTATGTTTAGTCTGCCCTTAGATCTTGTATTCCCAAGGGGATACTGCATTATATAAATGTTTTTACTCACATCATTCATACTTTTATGCTATATGTTTATATTAAGGTTTATATTAGAATTGTTTTTCCAAACTTTCAAATCCTATGCAGTCAACCCCTCCCACCAGACAGTTTTCTATGGAAAGAAATTAATATCATAATCTAATCACTATTAATAGTCATTAACTTGTCAAAATGCTCTCCATAGTCTAATATAATTAACCTACTTAGTTATCTTCCCATAAAACTTTGTTAAGGATGACGTAATATTGCCTCATGTGAGGCGATCATGCCCCCGGAGGCCCGGGACGTGCTAAAAGTCACGTAGACAAAAATGTTCCCTTATATAGTAATCCAGAGATCAGATTCAATAGATATCTAAATGTCACTTATTTAGCGTCAAAATTAATTTCCTATAAATTGATAACTATTTCACGTCTCAATAATCAATTAATAATAAGATCAAAGGAGGAATATCCTCGAAACCCCCCCCTTCCCCCTTCTCATCTCCCGCCTTTTTCCCAGAGAGCATCATTCGTGGCTCACCCTTGATTGTGTTCGCAGGTGAGTGACATCGCTCTCGAAATCCCTCAATATTTGTGAAATCCAATACCTCTCGCCATTATTATATAGTCCACAATCTTCCCCAGTAGTCTGACAATACATGTAAACTCCTATTGAGATCTATTATAAGTGGATAATATCAATTTCCTTCTCTTAAAGAAGGACAACGTGGTTTCAAAACCGCATGGCCTCCTGTGTCCCCTGTTCCCCTTCAAAATAATATTTCATAGTGTACAATATATATTTTTCCCGGTAATCTCTATGTTATTGTGACTGTGTATTAACTTCTGAGTTAAGGAAGTGAATTATCATTCGTGGCTCACCCTTGATTGTGTTCGCAGGACTCCACCATCACACCTATACAGTGAACACATTTCCCACTATGTATTTGTTAGTAATGTCAAACCACGGGGTGAATTATGCCCCATCTAAGATATTTTTCTTTGTTGTATAAGGGAACCACGTGGGTTTGTTTTAAGATGTAGTTGTATTAGGTTGGCCAAAGTAATTTTTTTGTTAGTTCTTCAGGGTAGGAAGGAAATTCAATGTTCGTGGAAGATGAATATGTCGGAAATGTTGAACCCAGAAAGTAATGTTTTCACCCTAGTTTAGGAAAAATTCTCTTGAGAAAAAGGTTACTTAACCACTCTCAGGTACAGTTACTAAATTCACAACATTTACAGGGTGACATAATTAGGGAAGGGAGTTAAGGGTATAAAGTTTGTTTTAGTGTATGAAAAGAATTGATATCTCTGAATGAGATAAAGGAAGACCAACTCAGTGTGTACGTTTATGGTCGTTTTCTCTGTTGTAAACAGTTAAGCTTCTGATGCCTTAGTGTATGTTTAAGGTATATTCCATCCCAACTATACAGTAAATAAATAACTAGTAAATCTAAAGAAGTGATTTCGTATTATAATAACCTCTGTTGGTGTGGTAATGTTAATAGGGAGGGGCTCAACACTCTTGAAAAAGGATATGAAACAAATCCACGAATCCATGTGCCTTATTGAAACTCAGTCCACTCTACCAAATAACTAAATTGTTAAATCAGTTCCCCCTTTCTTTTCATTGGTCGCCTATATTTCCCTGGTAGTAATTATTTTCTCTTTCGAATATTTTAACTTCCCTTTAGGAAGAAATTAAATTCCCTGAGAATCCCCTAATTCTCACTAAACCTTTGGGGGTGGTGGCAGCTTTCTTTCCTTAATATCCAGGGAAATATCCAACATCAGGAACCATTAATTAATATAATTAATCAAAGTAAATATATTTTTAATTGCCATGAGAGTTCCCCATTCGAAGTTAATTTAATGACAAGGCACCACACTGGTGGTCCTTCAGCAGTGAAGTGAAAGTAAAACAAATTAATTAAATAAAGAATAGAATAACAGAACAACAATTAACAAAATAAATAAATATAAAAATAACGCCCCCGTCCCCCCCCCCGGGCACCACACTGGTGGCTTAAGCGGTGGGATTCAAAGTGTTTTGAGCACTACCTAACAATTACCACAGCAAGTGAGGATGAAAAAGTTTCTTGTCATGCAATAATCAAGTAAGAGGAATGATAAATGAAGTAGTTGTACTCAGGGCCCTACGGGACACATGATTTGTTCTTTTGCTAAGGTATAGCTCTGGGTTAGGTTAAGTTAGTCTGGATTAAGTTAGTAAATAAGTTAGCCTGGATTAAGGCACCCTAACGATTATCCCGCTATAGTTTGGATAACTCGGGAAACGTTAGATGTAAAGGAAGATAATGATTTTGTGGAAGCAAGTTGATGTTATTTTTGTTTAATTAGGCACCTAATTGTGTCAGGTTTTGCCCACATTGCCGTAATCATTTAGTAAAGCTCGAGTTTATTTTTTTTTGGTGATGAAATTAAGTAAGGTTAGTGAGTTAAAGATTCAACAACTTAGAGGCACCCTAAACTTCCAACACAAACAAAACACACACACTGTTCTGGAGAGCATGGAGCAGTACGTCGCAGGCCTCGGAATGCCCCAGTCTATGGTCCACGACAACGGATTGGAGTCCGTGTCGCAGCAGTTCAAGATCTCTACAGGAGACATCGGATCCTCAGTCTTCACATGGCAGTCAAGACCAAAGCCACATGTGGACAAAGAGGAGTGGTTACTGACTCCTCTGGAAGTTTTGTGTGCCGGGAAAGACAATGATGAACCGATGCCTCCACGGCTGTGTGGTGGACCTGAGCGATGTATTGAGGAGTGTGGATACAGTGGCTGGGCAGAAACAACCCCAAAGAACTATGCCACAATGGGTGTTAGTTTTAAGGTGTAGAGGAACAGGTTTGGACAATTAGTGGTGCTAAGTTAGTCCCCTTGGAGGTATGTTGCTTGTGAATCGACCCAGGTGTGACAGGTCGTTAGACTATCCACCTTAATTCCCCCGGGCCTAGTTTGAGCCCTGAAGGAGTGGTGAACTTTTAAACTAGAAGATAAGTTCACAGGATTGTGTGTAGTTCACACAATGGACTAGTTCAGGAAGCTGTAGGCCACTTTAACGTGAGGGAATCACACCTGGTAGTAGTGTGATTAGGCCTCTAAGCTACAGTCTGCCGGTGTTAGGAGGTGGAGGAGACATCAGGACGTAGCCTAAGCTCTGTCAAATGCTTCCTGTATGACCACTTGCTGCGGAAACGAATGAAGGGTGATTGAATGCGAATGTTGTGAGCAAATGAAGATGAATGACTGAGAATTTATGTTATTGTTTGTTTTGGTGTGAAAGTCAAGGGCTGGAAGGCTCAACTTAGCTACCGAGTGTCCGGGATCTTGTACAGTTGACGAGATCATCCATACTTCTCTCATGAGTATGTGGACTGGGGTGTGCCCTACAATAATCTGAACTACAGCCAAGTAGCAGCAGTAGCCAGGCAATTGGTTTCTCAGGAACCACATATTACGTTGCCAGTGTTTTAGCCAGGAAGGGCTGCAGAAGTAGTGGAGTGGTGGGGAAGGTCGAGTGAATGTTAGACTGATGGAAAACCAAGGTGGGTTGTAACCTTAGTGACCACTAAACCAGTTCCTAAATGGTAAACCTGTTAGGATGTAATTTTTTTTTATTATTAGTGAGTAAAAACATTTCACCCGGAGGGAAAAGTCGTGTGATGCTTCCAATTTAATTTCAAATAGGCCTACTGAATGTACCTTTTTTTTGTTATGTTTAGTCTGCCCTTAGATCTTGTATTCCCAAGGGGATACTGCATTATATAAATGTTTTTACTCACATCATTCATACTTTTATGCTATATGTTTATATTAAGGTTTATATTAGAATTGTTTTTCCAAACTTTCAAATCCTATGCAGTCAACCCCTCCCACCAGACAGTTTTCTATGGAAAGAAATTAATATCATAATCTAATCACTATTAATAGTCATTAACTTGTCAAAATGCTCTCCATAGTCTAATATAATTAACCTACTTAGTTATCTTCCCATAAAACTTTGTTAAGGATGACGTAATATTGCCTCATGTGAGGCGATCATGCCCCCGGAGGCCCGGGACGTGCTAAAAGTCACGTAGACAAAAATGTTCCCTTATATAGTAATCCAGAGATCAGATTCAATAGATATCTAAATGTCACTTATTTAGCGTCAAAATTAATTTCCTATAAATTGATAACTATTTCACGTCTCAATAATCAATTAATAATAAGATCAAAGGAGGAATATCCTCGAAACCCCCCCCTTCCCCCTTCTCATCTCCCGCCTTTTTCCCAGAGAGCATCATTCGTGGCTCACCCTTGATTGTGTTCGCAGGTGAGTGACATCGCTCTCGAAATCCCTCAATATTTGTGAAATCCAATACCTCTCGCCATTATTATATAGTCCACAATCTTCCCCAGTAGTCTGACAATACATGTAAACTCCTATTGAGATCTATTATAAGTGGATAATATCAATTTCCTTCTCTTAAAGAAGGACAACGTGGTTTCAAAACCGCATGGCCTCCTGTGTCCCCTGTTCCCCTTCAAAATAATATTTCATAGTGTACAATATATATTTTTCCCGGTAATCTCTATGTTATTGTGACTGTGTATTAACTTCTGAGTTAAGGAAGTGAATTATCATTCGTGGCTCACCCTTGATTGTGTTCGCAGGACTCCACCATCACACCTATACAGTGAACACATTTCCCACTATGTATTTGTTAGTAATGTCAAACCACGGGGTGAATTATGCCCCATCTAAGATATTTTTCTTTGTTGTATAAGGGAACCACGTGGGTTTGTTTTAAGATGTAGTTGTATTAGGTTGGCCAAAGTAATTTTTTTGTTAGTTCTTCAGGGTAGGAAGGAAATTCAATGTTCGTGGAAGATGAATATGTCGGAAATGTTGAACCCAGAAAGTAATGTTTTCACCCTAGTTTAGGAAAAATTCTCTTGAGAAAAAGGTTACTTAACCACTCTCAGGTACAGTTACTAAATTCACAACATTTACAGGGTGACATAATTAGGGAAGGGAGTTAAGGGTATAAAGTTTGTTTTAGTGTATGAAAAGAATTGATATCTCTGAATGAGATAAAGGAAGACCAACTCAGTGTGTACGTTTATGGTCGTTTTCTCTGTTGTAAACAGTTAAGCTTCTGATGCCTTAGTGTATGTTTAAGGTATATTCCATCCCAACTATACAGTAAATAAATAACTAGTAAATCTAAAGAAGTGATTTCGTATTATAATAACCTCTGTTGGTGTGGTAATGTTAATAGGGAGGGGCTCAACACTCTTGAAAAAGGATATGAAACAAATCCACGAATCCATGTGCCTTATTGAAACTCAGTCCACTCTACCAAATAACTAAATTGTTAAATCAGTTCCCCCTTTCTTTTCATTGGTCGCCTATATTTCCCTGGTAGTAATTATTTTCTCTTTCGAATATTTTAACTTCCCTTTAGGAAGAAATTAAATTCCCTGAGAATCCCCTAATTCTCACTAAACCTTTGGGGGTGGTGGCAGCTTTCTTTCCTTAATATCCAGGGAAATATCCAACATCAGGAACCATTAATTAATATAATTAATCAAAGTAAATATATTTTTAATTGCCATGAGAGTTCCCCATTCGAAGTTAATTTAATGACAAGGCACCACACTGGTGGTCCTTCAGCAGTGAAGTGAAAGTAAAACAAATTAATTAAATAAAGAATAGAATAACAGAACAACAATTAACAAAATAAATAAATATAAAAATAACGCCCCCGTCCCCCCCCCCGGGCACCACATCAGTAATCATCACAAAATAGATATCATGGAAACTAAATAAACATTAGGTTGCGTAAGTTAATGTCACATATTGTCATCTTTGCCAAAGGGAGAGTAAACTACATATTTGATGAGCTGCTAGATGGAATTCTCGTTTTACAATAGCCAGTACGCTGAGGTTTTTCTTCACAGCTTGGTGCCAACATCAAGAGGAACGTATGTAAAAGAGTGGGACGGGAGGAAAGCCTGTTGGAATACATACATAATTGATTACAGTTCTATTTAATGAAGACTTGCTCGTACAATATTGAGTGATATACGAATCTATTGGTTGATTAAATGTAACTATATTCTAAACTACCTTTTACACTCGACAAGCTTCATTACGGAAAAGGAGATGAATGATTGTGTGAGATTGTTTTCATATAATCAAAGGGAGTGTTTGGTGTTGAAATAACATAACCAAACTTGTACCTTATCATACTCCTATAGCCAAGTTATCGTACACTTAACAACACCACATAACATACGTACATACACTCCACTATTAACTATTTAACACACGCACGGACAGGCACAATTGTTATCCCTCCATACAATATTGCAAAAAAAAACTTAACTCACAATAATAGACATGCATACATAACGTCCAATGCACATAAATATTCACAACA
>JAXIVD010004142.1:20000-22500 GCA_036785275.1 Cancer borealis | reverse complement strand
TTTTTTTTTCCCTGCATTGTTAATTCTCGCAATTCTAACCACGATGTGTTCTGTTGTATCTTATACAACATTTATCGTTTTTTTTTTCCTTTCACTCACATGTGTCATCAAACCAAAATCTCAAACGATGATCTATTATTCATAAACATTTTTGAGTCTTCTGTCACAGAATATTAACTAGAAAGTTAATATATGAGCCCATGCTAACCCTCAACCTCAGTGACATGTTGCATTGTCTGTCATTTTCTTATCTACACGATGATGTATCTATATAAAGCCTCGTGCTGCCCTGTATGAGGGACGCCTTTCAGGTACGACAGAGTTCATCGGCACAAGGTGCCTTACAAAATACAAGGATAGAGTTAGAATAGCCGATTGTTCGCCTTAACTCCCTGTCAATACGATCTCGCTATATTAGTATGTTACATGTGTTCAATTAGTAAGTTTGATTCGTCAACTATTAAGTTACATTTGCAGTAAACAGATAATCTCGTCATTATTCTGAATGTCTTCTGTTATCTATACTTCCTATGTAATCTTATATAATCTTCATTTGTTGAAGTTCACAGCAATTTTGGTTCTCCTGTGTTTCCTTCTACATTTTTTCTTTTTTTTTTTTACTAAATTTGCTAACTGTATGCCTATCTCCCATTATGACTTTAACTATAGAAGTCGTTTATTTATGGTCAACCACTACCTTATAACCATGAGAAGAGGTGTTACTACTATTCACACCCGCATATTCACATAATCAAAAGAAATATAGTTTCTGTTGACTCGTTTGCAGGCAAGAGAGCAACAGAAAAAGGAAAAGGTAACGTCAGTTTGAATTGTGGTAAGGCCGTGAAACTTCCCTCTAGAAATTTTCAACTGTTGAAGGCAGAAGGGTGGAAGGCAGTGTTCTTCGAAATTTACCAGAAATTGGGATGAAAGAAAGATATTGGTCAGTTTTCACGCGAGAATGACAGGATAGAATGTGGTGGAGATTGCAAAATATTGTCTACTGTAGCAGGGAGGCATAGGAGAGGTACGTACTTAGCTGGTTAAAATGAGAAAGATAAACATGTGAGGGGAAGAGGATGAATTTTGTGGCCGTAGCTGCAGAGGAGTGAAAGAAATATAAAATTTCTACTGAATGTAAGAGCTTGTAGATAATTTCTGAGGATGAGGGAAGCTCGAAAAATAAGTAGATTTTAACACCTGTCTATTCAGCATAACTGTATTTCAGAAAACACCTTGAGTGGTAAACATACTTGGCACAGAAGAGAACAAGGCTGCTACACATTATGAGCAAAGGAGAAAGAATTATAATAGTAGTATGGCAGGCAGTTCATAACGTCTAAATTATAATATCGAATTTTACATGATATAAGGATTATACAAAATTGTAATATATAAATATATATACATATATATGTATATGTGTATGTATATATATATATATATATATATATATATATATATATATATATATATATATATATATATATATATATATATATATATATATATATATATAAATATATAAATATATATATAATATATATATATATATATATATATATATATATATATATATATATATACATATAAATATATATACATATATATGTGTGTGTATATATATGTATATATATATATATATATATATATATATATATATATATATATATATATATATATATATATATATATATATATATATATATATATATATATATATATATATATTTATATATATTTATATATATATATATATATATATATATATATATATATATATATATATATATATATATATACATATTTATATATATATATATATATATATATATATATATATATATATATATATATATATATATACATATATATATATATATATATATATATATATATATATATATATATATATATTTATATATATATATATATATATATATATATATATATATATATATATATATATATATATATATATATATAAATTAACAATTGAATTGACAAATTCAATATACTTTTGCCTGGGCATACTTTCATAGACAACCCTTCCAGCATAAACGTCAGAACTGGCAAAACTGCTACTGATCACATAACCTTTAACCTTTCTGACAGTAAAAACGGTTATCTTCAATACCAAGAGATGCAATTTTAGTATATGTCAGATGGTCCAATTTTTTGACATAATCTTTTCTATACATGTATCAGACTATCAGACAAACAATATATATATATATATATATATATATATATATATATATATATATATATATATATATATATATATATATATATATATATATATATATATATATATATATATATATATATATATATATATATATATATATATATATATATATATATATATATATATATATATATATATATTGTTTGTCTGATAGTCTGATACATGTATAGAAAAGATTATGTCAAAAAATTGGACCATCTGACATATACTAAAATTGCATCTCTTGGTATTGAAGATAACCGTTTTTAC
>JAXIVD010004142.1:7500-10000 GCA_036785275.1 Cancer borealis | reverse complement strand
AGAGAAAAACGGAGAGAGCTCCTATCTCTTCGGCTGTTACTTGAACACTGAGAGCATTTATATTTTATTTTCTTTCGTGTCGTGATCCATTTTATTTATTTCATGAACCATTGAAGGGTCAGGACCCATAGTTTGAAAACCCCTGGTCTATAGTATCAGTGAAAGGCCATCTGCTTGCACCACTTCAAGGCTTTGGGAACGCGTTTGTACTTGCACTGTGAAACTAACTATGTGCTCTCTATCAGTGTTGGAAGTGCTGCCAGGATTGAGAAGCTTAAGGGTAAAAATAAGCATAAATGTTAGCATAGGAGAAAATATATATCAAAAAACTTGCAACAACACACATGGAAAACACCGGGAGTAAGAAAGAAACGGACTTCAAACAATATTCTTAATCAATAATGAACACTGAGGAAACAGAGCATACATCTCCTCCACGTTACAAATCAGCTGCACGACGCTTGCCTCTTTTTCTATTTGCGTTTTCTTGAACTTTGCAAATCAGTCCTCGGTCCAGTCCCATCTGCTGGCTGTTGTGAAGACTAACACAGTGAAGAAGTCCAGTCCATATATTGTATCTTCCTCATGCACTCTTTGCCTCACGGGTTCGTTGTATCTGTGAGCAGCCTCGAATAAAGACTTTTACATATCAGCGGGCTGCGGGATCAATGGTTGTTATATAGAAAGCGTCCGAGAATAGAAGCTTCATGCTCCACCACCCATTTGGCAAGTCGTTCACCCTGCTGCTAGATTTTATTTTAGTACAGAAGCCCCTATCTTCTGCCTTTACTCTGTCTTGTCAATTTTTCGTTTTTTTCTGTGTTGAGTTTGCCAACTTCCCATCCAAGGCCAAAAAAAAAAAAACTACCCTTTCTGATATCAGGATGCTCGTTCCCATAGCCTGATCATATTCACAACTCTCTAATTTAGTCTTCATTGCATGGTCAATGGGATAAGGGCAACAAACTTTAAGAAAACACGGATAGAGAAGCAGCAGCAGCCAAGAAGCAGGCTTTCATTCTGCCGTCCATCCCCCACCGCAACATACTCTTAATTTTCTCGCGTGGAATCAGGTCAACAGCCTTAAGAGCAACAAACATTGCAATCCCAGATTTCAAGAAAAGCGCAGGATGACGATCGTTTAGCGAAAATCTATATTACTGCAGCATTATTATATTTGCATGTTTGTATATGTTTACGTATATTTTATGAATATAGAATGTTGGCAACCACAGCCATGGGTGAAACGGTGGCAAATAAAGTGTTATAGGATACAAAATTAGGGCTTGTCATCTTGTCTTTCAGAACGTAGTATGTCTATGATATCATACAGAACATTTGAACATTTGAACATTTATTGATAACTACAGTAGCAATGTAGAATTATATTATCTACATATACACATAATCAGTACATACATACACGTATACACACATATACATAGTTATTTATACATACACATATATTTAAGCACATGCATATATACACATACACACAAACACATTCGTACAGACACATATACACATACCCACATACATACACACATGCACATACGTATACATATACAAACACACATATACATATGTATGTACATACACATGCTCATATACATATACATACATACTCACATGCCCATACATATATATATATATATATATATATATATATATATATATATATATATATATATATATATATATATATTATACATACATATACACATACATATACATACACACACATACATATATATATATATATATATATATATATATATATATATATATATATATATATATATATATATATATATATACATACACATATACATATACATACACATACATACATATATATATATATATATATATATATATATATATATATATATATATATATATATATATATATACATATATATATATATATATATATATATATATATATATATATATATATATATATATATATATATACATATATACATATATATACATATATATATATATATATATATATATATATATATATATATATATATATATATATATATATATATATACAGTGGCAACAGTGGCAACCATGTTCCCAAAATCTTTAAGGGACAGTTACCTGCAAGCAGACCGTGAAACAGTAAAGTTCTTGGTGCAACTACTGTCGCTGCCGTGTGTCTGTTAATTGACACAGAGAGAAAGAGTCAGCCTGGAAATTTTCCTTGGTGTTGGAGGAGGATGGAAGTGGAGGGGGAGGAGAGGTCAAGGTGTGGTAGGATGTGGAGGTGGAAGCGAAGTGTTAGTTGTGTAGTTTTTGGACTGATGGTGGAGTGGCAGCGGTACAGGTGATGGCTCTGATGGCAGAGACAATTAGGGAGGAACAAAGGAGGTAGATAGGAAATAAAGTGAAAAGATGAGAGGAACACCCACAGTGAGATAGGAAAAAAATGTCGTTAATGTGATGTGATGAACGAAAATATAGGGAAATAAAGTCATGCAAATACAT
>JAXIVD010004142.1:0-2500 GCA_036785275.1 Cancer borealis | reverse complement strand
TGTCGAATCACATTAACCATACGACGGTCAAGTACGAAGTGTTCTTTTATAATATGATTCTGGATGGCAACAGCTTCATTACACCTTGTTTCCATCTTAACCGAAGGAGTACGACCGGCTGCCTTAAGAAAGATGTCCCAGCCATATTTTCCGTCCGTTATCCTTACGCGGCATTAACCTAAGCTACTTTTCCATAATCTCTGCACCGCCAGCACCCAGTGAAAATGAAACGAGGGTACCTTTGGGCTTCACGGTCTTGCTTTATCGTAATTTTCTGAGTTAAGCTGGATCTGTGTGAGTAAAGCATTTGAATATTTACGCGTTTGATGTGTACGTAAACATAATTTGGAATGAGATATTTGATATTCTGCAAGAGGATATAGTGTTTCCTTCTCAATGTGTGGCTGAAAGAATGTTAATGCAGTACAGTAATTATTTTATCATATGACTAACTTACCTGTATATGACATCACAAGATAACATGATAGACAGCAGCAAATAATCAAATGTTCGTATGTGGGATTGATGTACAAATGAGATGAGATATTTTTTTCCTGTAACTTGCGCAGTCTCATTATTTATTTTTATTCGCTTCCACGGTTCAGACAGAGTAAAACACAAAAACTCAGTATTGCATCAGCAGGCGCAGTTTTTGTTCGTGTTCACTAGAAACATGATTATCTTTTTCTAACCATATCATCATCTCCTGGAATACATAATTTAAGTTCCAGAACCACGGCTGAAGACGAGAAATCTCCGGTTGTATAAGAAAGAAAGAAAATGCAAATAAGTGGAATAGATTTCAAGCGCCATTGATTTCTTGTGTTTCTCTCTGCATTAGAATAGTTTGCATTCAGTAGGAGAATGCGTTAGTATTTTTAGTATGCAATTAAAGAAAACACTGAGACTTTTATTATTTTATCATCACTACAACCCAAAACACACCAGTTATAAATTTCTTCCATATTTTTCATGGTGAATAACTAAAATGATGGTTGTTTGAATAGAAATTTCTATAAAGATAGCTTATAAGAGACTCTAATAGCCAATAGCCCCTCGATGTTCATCCTTACACACACACACTCATTGATAATGTTGCTGCTGCAGAGTAACGACATCAAAACAAGGTTAGTATTTACGATGTTACTCACATTATTTATTTGTGAAATTTCCCCAGAAAGCTGGATTCCGCAGGTGACATTCATTGAATAATTAATATTCAGTGTAGCATAAGACACGCAGACCAATTGACACATGAGAACACATGACACCTAATGACATGATCAAAAATAGTTGTTATTTGAGCTGATTTCAACGTGGTCAGACGTCACTAAATCGTCACCTTGACAATGTTGTACAGTGACAGAACGTAATAACTTGCATATGTTTGGTGAGAACTGGATGACTTTACCTTGTATATTTTTTCTTATCATACATTTATTCAGTAAACTAGTTAATTATTTGTCATATTTTACATATACATATCATGTGCGTTGAATCACGTGGCAATTTTTCATGCCTGAATTATAAAAACAACTATCTTTATTTACATATGGATAAATAAACACATGTGTTTATGCAAGTTGTACACTGATATGATACCATGCTTCAGTAAGTTTGACACCTTTGTATATCCAGCATCACAATTTTTCTTCCGTTGGTCAGTCGCAAAGAGCTTCAAAAGGCCACTTAACCATACTTTCACAACGCCAGAGTGTCTTGATAACCTGGTTTCCATCGGTGGCACCAAAGAACCTCTGTTGACATTTCATTACAGGCCAACGTGGGCCACTCACCTCCTTGCCACCTGATGCCCACCACCATTAGCGGCTTTCCAGACAAGGCCAAGCGAACGTTCTCAAAGGTCGAGAACACAACACAAACACTCCTTGGAAAACAAACACTTCAGATACCTAAGGGAAAACAAAACAAACTCGTCTTGCGTAATGTTTTCCTATTACCTTTCTAGTTTCCTTTTATCGGTTTTTTAAATGTTTTTTTTTTCTTTTGCTACGTTTGATTTTGATGTTTCAAGGTCTTGTTCGTCTCATTATTATTGCTTCAAACGTGATTTTACCTTGTTTTTCGTAAATATCCCAATTATCGCCCTCCATCCCATTCACAAAATTTCTGATCCCTTACTTCATTATCTTTTTTTTATTTACATATGTTTTTATCTTTTCCATACTTTCTTTTTTGTACATTTCCTTATTTGCATTTCTCTTCTTCGCATCCATCTTCCATTTCTTACCCTAATGTTTCCTTTTCTCCTTAACACTCCTGTTTCTAATCTGTTCCTCCTTTCACCAACTTATACCTCTACATGCTGTCTAGTTTCACACGAATGTTATATGTATGCTGTTTTTTCTCTCCCCCTTCGCTTTTTTTTTCTATATGCTGTCCTCCTCCTCTGTTGTCTCTCAATCTTCACTATCTTCAATTTTTCTGATTTGTCATACCCTTTTTTCGCATTCAATTTTTTTTCTCTCGCTTTCTCTTT
>JAXIVD010004141.1:5000-35000 GCA_036785275.1 Cancer borealis | reverse complement strand
AGCTGTGGTGGAGGTACGTAATGGCTTGTAAGTAGGAATAGTACTTAGATATAGTATTAGAGTAGCTTTACTAGCTTAAAGTATTGATTATGACCCGTTGTTGCAAATGGCAACTGCATGAAACACTCGGTGATATTAATACATTTTCACTCATAAGCCGTATTCAACACACGGTATTACTATACTTTATGCCATTAAACAGTCGATTAGGATTGGTTAGGGTAATTTAGGTTAAATCTGGGGAAATTTCCCACAATGTAGGGAAATTCCCGTAGATTTTTCAAAGGCCATATATCACTCCCATATGCTTCCTCCCCCAAAACCCCCGATTCCCCAGGCTCCCCCAAGCTTGTTGGGGGGGATGGGGATGGGTGGGTACAGATGTGGCACAATGGCATAAAGTATAAATTTACCCAACACACACACACACACACACACACACACACACACACACACACACACACACACACAAAAGCGCGCCCACTCGCGCGCGCGCACGCACACACGCGCACACGGGCACACGCACACACGCACACACACTACAACGTGCGGTCTTCAGAATTATTAGTTATACAAATTGTTTCAAGGCTAATTTATCATGACGTCATTCTTATTGACAGGATGGTATTATTTTACTTCTTCACCACAATGCTCTAGAGAATTCAGGGCTATATTTTTGCATTACCTGATGCATTTTGAGAAGGTATTCTTCAATTATATTTCCGTCGCAAATTCTTAGTTTGTGAGATATTCCATGTTTTCTGTGAGACCTTATCTTCGAAAAATAGTTTAGTTTTGTTTGAACAAGGTTCTGTTATTTGTCAATGTAGGTTAAGGTTTGGTTAATATAGGTTAGGTTAGGTTAATATAGAAGCTATCAAATGTTCTCTATGACCAAAAGTAGGGTGTTGGACGAGATGCAGTCCGAAGATGGAGACGTAAACAAACGCCATTATGATGAAGATGTAAAATTTTACTGACCTTATTTGCTACTCACTGAATAATTCGAACAAAAAATTATCGAAAAAGAGCAATACATTATTCTTTATGTACCCTTGCGTCAGACCGCGTCCAAACAGCCGTGGAAAAAACGTGTACCATTCGTTACGACCGTTTTTTTGTTTTTTTTCGTAATTTTTCTCCTGTCGTTATTCATTTCCATCACTTCCATTTTTTTCCTTCTAAACGAGGGAACACTTGTTATCCCTCACGCTAGTTTAATTTTTGTAAAACCACTTGTTATTTGACTCTGTTTCAGAGTGCGTGAGCATCGAATTTAAATGCGTATTACCTTATATGCTTACCACTGCCTATTAACACATATTCTATATTGTTTCACCTCATGATAATTTTTTAATCTCGTTTCTATCTCTTGATTTGTATATACTTATGTACTGGAATCTTTCTGCTTCAGTGCTTGACTCGAGACCAAAAGACCTCAGCAAGACAGGTCGTTAGTTGAGCCTCAGGCCATGAACGGTAGCGCGTGTCATGGAAGCCGAGTGTACACGCGCCCAAAAAACTATCGGCACCCCTACCGTAGGAAACATTATCAGACACGAACTTATATATATGGAAAATGACGTATTTGTTGGTAGCACTGAGTGCCACTGATGTTGCAGTTGCCACTCAGTAATATCTAGCCACGGTGTGCTTGGATATTCCAAGTCGCCTGGCGATCTCCCCATTGTTTCGCCCTTCTTCGTGAAGGACGATGATGGTTTGACGTGATTCTGATGAGGTTTCCATTGTGACTGATACACTACATAAAAATTTCCCAACGATATTGACATCGTTTGCTTAAACTCAGGAGGGTGTTTCGAAAAAAAAGTTCGAATCAGGGTTCATTACTCAATTCTCGTTTCAAGTGATCCCATTCAATACGTGATAGTTTTGCAATGCCACTTAAGGAAAGTGATGTTTATATTATATATCTACCACACTGCTAATTATTTCCCAATAATATTGAGAAGCTTAACTTCAGAATGACTCAAATGAAATATAGAATATCAGTTCATGACGCACAATTCTCTCATCAAATTTGCTTATTCCGTCCAGTTTCTTGATAGCTTTGAACTTAACATTTTAATTATCGCTCTCGTGTCCTTCATTTGTGTTCTTACGTGTAAATAATATTTTACCGACAAAAATAACTATTCATTAGAACAATAGGGTACTAACGGCAATTCCACCGTTTTTTATGAATGAGGCAGGCATGCCAACCTTACCGAATGAACTAATGCGAATGATTTCGTACTTCATCGCTCCCTGGGGTGCCGATAGTTTTTTGGGCGCGTGTACGTCTTAGTATAATCTACTTTCTCTCGTTCTATCTGTTAATTCAAGATCTTAATTTGTCTTTTATGTGTTGCATCTGAGCCAGGTTTGTTTTATATGTTACTATAATTAGTGTGTTCTGCCTCGGGGACTTGTTTGTTGAACCTTGTAACTAGCAGTCAGTGTGAAGGTAATTAACTATGATGATAATTTCTCTGCAGTCACTTATTTCCTTTGGTGTTATTTATCACCGCATTTGTGATTTATTATTGTGAATGCTGTTTATCTGAATTTTTTGGGGTAGGAGTAAGTTATCTCTGACTCATTGCTAATATTTTCAACCCTCCCCTTTCCCCAGTAACCAGCTAATGTGTGTAAAAGAAAGACGCTTTATGTAATATTATTGAGATTATGTATAAACACCACCACCCTGAGCCACAGAGCAAATCAGATATAATAGTAATAGAAACAGTGAGGAGAGGAATAACACAAAGGGAAATGAAAACCTCACTTTTTTAGTAAACCAAGTGGAGATGCTGGCAGCCTAACAAGAAAAAATATAGGAAATTATAGCCAACCTCATGAACCGATTGGAAAGACCAGAACCTTGGGGAAAAAGGTGTCACTGCTCCCACTAATAAAACTCATATCAGCTAATATCAGGGGCTTGTATCCAAGGAGCAACCAAAATAAAATTCCACCACTACAAGAAATGGCTACCACAGACAAAGTATCCCTGATTGTCTTAACAGAAACACACTTACACAAGGGCATCCAAGACGAAGAGATAAGAATCCAACATTACGAGATTTTTCGCACTGACAGGAAGAACAGGGGTCATGGAGGAGTAACGATGTACATACATAGAAAGTAGTTTAGCAATAAATACGGAAATACTACGAAGCTTCTCCAACGGAACATGTGAAATTCTGTCTCTTCATCAGAGCAATAAATCTTGTGGTAGCTGTGGTATACAGACCTCCAAACACAACTCAATGTCAGTTTGAGGATATCATAAAAAGGTTTCACAACACACTGGAGAACCTGCCTAATCCAAATACAGAATTTCTTCTCTGCGGAGATTTCAACTTCCTCCACGTTAACTGGGATTCACTGGAGGTGGCAGGTGGAACGGCAGAGAAAAAAGAGCAAGCAAGAAAATTAATTGTCCTCGTTGAGACTAAGTATTTGACCCATTCATCAATAAACCAACAAGAGGGTCTAACATCCTAGATCTGCTTTTTAGTAATAACCATGGAATAGTACATAAATATGAACCATTTTAGACCCAACTTGTCAGACCACAAAACATGTGAAGCCACTTTAACAACCAATGCACTAATGGACACAGTAACACAAAAGAAATGCAAAGCTCAAACACCCCCCCATGGGATCTACCTTGACGTGATGGGGGGGCTTGCGTGTCCGTCAGGGCCGACAAGATGATTCCGACCGTAGATTGGTGTGGGTCACCGGTGCCGCCCGCCAGGGGGATCGCCCCTCGTGGGTCGTCCTGTGTTGGCTGGAGGGTGCCTGGGCCGGTAGGCATCGGGGCCGGGGTCTTTGCTCGCCGCTGCGGGGCAAACTTTCGATGCCACAAGGGCTGCCTTTTAAACCGGGTAGTTCTGTGGGGGACGAGGTACCCTGTCCCCGGCGGCAGCGCTCGGCTCCTTTTGCCGATCCGGTAGGCGGTTTACCCGTGACCCCCGATACCATTCTTACAAATTCATATCAGTTTATGGATAAGAAAACTTCACTTTGTCCCCCTCGAGTGGTACCCGATCAGTCCCTCGAGGCCTCTGCTGCTGGTCGCCCCTCCCCCCTGACGCCTCTGCCTGCCCAATGGACCTGGCCTCGACTTCTCTGCCTGTTCCTCAGACTCCTACAACTATATCACCTTCTACTCCCCCTATTCTCCTTTGTACCCTTGCCCTCTCCACAGCTTCTCATGCTACTCCATTTTATGCCCCATCTCCCGCGTCTTCTCTCCCTCCTGCCACTACCATCCCGCCTCCCCCAGGGTTCGGTCCTCATTGTTCCTCATCCTTCTCTACCACTACCACGGCCTCTATTCGCACCCCTGTAGTCTCCTCATCTCACCTGCCCTCTGTTCCCCCTTCTACCGTCCCTATTTCCAGCGCCCCTTCTACTGCCCCTCTTCCCTCTCCTGTGTCTACCGCTGTCCCGACTCTCTCTTCCTCTTCTACCACTCCTCCAGCCTCCCTCCCCGTCACATCTACATCATCCTCTATTACTACCTTAGCTCCTTATGTCCCCTCTTCCTCTAGGAAGACGACGGCACAGCCCCGGACAGGTGCCCCTCCTCCTCCTTCCTCTGCTGCCCGATCTCTCCTCTCTCTTCCCCTACCACCTGGCTACTTCCGTACCGATCTCCTCTCTCAACCTTCTCCCTCTCCCCCTACCTCGCCCACTCCTGACCCTCTTCCTTCTTCTTTGCTTCTTATGGATATGGATCCCAGTCCTTTACCTCCTGCGAACGCTCCTCCCTCAGCTACCCCCATTCCGAGTCTTATTCCCTATTGATCATGTCTCTCCGTGCCGTCAACATCCTTCATCTAATCTAATCCCTACCCGACCCTCCCCACCCCCATTTAGCCCTACTACCCAACCCTACTACCGAACTCTACTACCCCAATAGTGCCATATGGCCTTTGTTGCCTGGCACATTTACCCTCCCCCCCCCCCACATTACAATTACAAAGCTCAAACAGAAATGGCTAAGCTAAACTTTTTTACCACATAGACATCAATTGGAATGATCTGAGGAACAAACTAAACATTAAGTGGGAGTCGGCATTGGCAGATAAAAGCCCAGAGGAAATGCTCTCTTTTTTTTTATTGCAACATGCGAGGAAGTATGTAGGGAACATGTGCCATTGAAAAGCGTCTAAAAAAATAAACAACTCATACTAAGAGACCGATGCATTCTAATGAGGAAAAGAGGTCACTACAAGAACAAATTGACAAGAGGTCCTCCACCAAACATAGAGGTCAAGTTACAAAAGACTCTCCTGGAAATAGAAAACAATTTACTAGTCACATGAAGAACAAAGGAAGAAAAGCACAGGCTGTGAAAAAACAAAAGAATAATTCTAAATATTTCTTCTCGTACGCAAACAAGAAAAGCAAACATATATCAGCAGTAGATCCACTTGAAAATATGGATGGAGGCCTTGAGTGTGATCCAGTGGAAATGACAAATATCCTCAAAGCCCAGTACGAGTGTGTCTTCAGTGTGCCTGACCCTAACAAAACTGTACACGAACCGGCAGTCTTCTTCAGCACGCAAGCAACCATCACACACACTACAACTGACAGACATCAACCCAGAACTTGAAGACAATTGAAGCTATTGATGCCATCAGTTCAGATTTTACAGGTGGTCTGGATGGATTTAATGCAAAGTTGTTGAAACAATGCAAATATGAACTGGCGGTACCACTGAAACTAATTGCCGCAAAGTCCCTTGCAACAGGAATTATTCCCCCAACCCTTGAGGGGATAGTGACACCCATTCACAAAGGAGGAAACAAGGGACTGGCCAAAAGCTACCAGCTTGTGGTCCTAACCTCTCACATCATCAAAATTCTTGAACGGGTGGTCAGAAATCATCTCATTGAGCAATTGGAAAAGAAAAATACCTTTAATGAGAGTCAACACTGCTTTAGAAAAGGTCGGTCCTGCCAGTCGCAGCTATTGGCGCATCAAGAAGCACTAGTGCAAGCCATCAGTGAGGGTACAAACTTCGATGTGATCTATTTGGACTTTGCCAAGGCCTTTGACAAATTTGACCATGGCCTCCTCCACAAACTAAGAGGCCTTGGCATAACAGGAAACCTTGGAAAGTGGATCGAAAATTTCTTGACAGGCAGGGCACAAAAGGTATCAGTCCAGGGGCACCTCTTAGATCCGAATGATGTGGTTAGTGGAGTTCCGCAGGAGTCAGTGCTGGGGCCTCTACTGTTCCTGATCATGATCGGCGACATAGACAGGGGACTCAAACATTCCCGGGCTACCTCTTTTGCCGACGACACAAGGGTAAAGAGGAAAATAGAAACAGAGGGAGATGTGGCCCTGTTGCAGGAAGACTTGAATCACCTACTAGACTGCGCTGATACAGATAACATGGCAATGAACAGAGATAAATTTGAACTGATTAAGTATGGCCCTCTACATGACATCAAACAAGACACCAGCTACCAGGCTCATCACCAGACCATCAATCCAACTCAGCACATGCGTGACCTGGGAATCGCCATGAGTGTTGACGGCACCTTCTCCCAGCACATCATTAACATGACCACCAACACAGCCAAGAAATTGACCGGGTGGATCCTCAGGACCTTTCACACCAGGGAGAGGACCTGCATGCTAAAACTATGGAAGGTCCTGGTCCTCCCCGGGTTGGAATATTGTTGCCAACTCTGGTCACCACACAAGACAGGAGACAAAATGAAAGTAGAAACTGTACAAAGGTCCTTCACCAATAAACTCTGTGGCCTCCAGCACATGGATTACTGGGAGCGTCTACACCACCTTACCCTGTACTCGCTGCAGAGAAGGCGTGAGAGATACCTAATGATTTGTGTGGAAGACCCTAGAGAAACTGGTACCTGATGTAGGGCTCCAAGTGAATCACCACTCAAGAAAAGGACGACTGTGCTACATTAAGGGGACACAAGCCACCACCCAGAGAATTGCAACAGTAGTCCATAATTCATTAACAAGGAATGGGGCTTGTCTGTTCAATGCTGTGTCAAAGGTCATCAGGGAACTGACTGGAGTATCCACTGACTCCTTCAAAGATCAGCTGGACAAATGGCTGGCATCAGTGCCTGATGAGCCCCCAACGCCAGGCTACCCCAGCACCGGAACAAATTCTTTGGCGTGCCTGCACACCACTAGAGAAGCGGAGCTGTCTGGCCACAGCGGAGGTCCATCTTAGCTGTGCCCTGGGAGGCGAAATTCTACAAAGTACATGTAAGTATAGTTAAAATGAAGTATGTAGGTATATCACACAGTACCAACACACACACACACACACACACACACACACACACACACACACATCCTGTAGTATTATGGGAGAGTCTAAACATTATGATTACAAAAGGTAAAGAAACTCAAAAAAACAAGGCAACACATTATATTGATTGAAAATATATCTATAAACATCACAGTAGAATAAAGAAACTTATAACTTTCTTACATTTAACTTTCAATATATATATTCATGTGTATGTCCTGATTTACCACATTTCATAATTAATTATGTTTCATTAGGAAATTAAAATAATTTTGGGATAATCACAAAAAATTTGATTTTCGATTCATACCGATTAATTGAATATAAAAAAATGCATTTTTAATCATTCAATTTGTGACATGGATTTATTAACCTCTTCACTGCTCAATTTTCAAATTATATTTTTCTATCCATCTATATACCAGGCTAATATCCCCATTAAAAGGGGGTAACCAAACCAAGGCATTTAGGGTTCAGGGAGACTTTTCATAGGAGAGAATAGCTTCCCAGACCCATTGCTCCTTCCCTTTTATTTTGCGTTTTACGACCCACAGTGAGTAAGGTGGTAGTATTTTTGCATCCCCCCCACTACAAGTTGATATAAATGAATATAACTCTCAACAGGGAGTTGCAGTGTCTCAAATTCAATAAATAAATTAAACAATGACTATCAGTTGTACATTACAATAATGTTACAATGATCCAGTTGAACTTAAAGCACCATCTAAATTCTGGAGAAATTTCTTGATATTGAAAATGTAAAGGTCTGTGTTTACATTTTTTTCCCCTCTTCTCTCTCGCCAAGAAGCTGCCGTGAGCCAGAATCGAACTCGCAACCTCTAGGCCACGAGCCGAGCACTGCACCACAGAGCCACCCGGCCCCCAAATGATGTGTCGAGGTAGGAAGCAATGAAAAAAAATTTGTTGGGCATGTCATGGAAAAAGGGAGGAATGTCTGGGTTGTGAGTATCAAGGATCAAGTCAATATGAAGAAAAACATAACTCGGTGGTAGAGTAGATCTGATAAATAAACTCCGTTCTCTATTCTGGTATCTATAATTTCCTGACCTTTCGTACTACACAATTATGTATAACCTTTATTGCCTTCTATAGGCACCACCTTTCCTCTAACTGTAAATCTTTGTTCAGAGTTTACTCCCACGAGGCACATCTTGCAACCTACAGTACATCAGACTTATGTACATTCACACATCACCAATGTCCATCACAAAGGGAATGTACAAGGTAACCAGATGTCAGTGTGTAAGGGTTGTAGAGTTTGATATACACAAGAGTTCACTTAAGGTTTCAAAAATAATCTAGATAGATTTTTTTAATCCCTGTATTGTGTAAATGCAAAAGTTCTGCCACATAAATAACGTATGATAAAAAAAATTCACCCCACTAAGTTTCAAATAACAAATATCTTTATTTCAGTTGATTCCCAAGTTTGGCAGTCTTGTAATCGGCACGAAGTTGAATGAAATTCACCAGAACTGTGCGGTCCAAACCACTCTGAAAAAAAAAAAAAAAAACTAAATAACTTCACATTTTGATGGTCATCTGGTGGTAGGTCACCAAGCTGTAGTAGGTGGAATTCCAAAATTACATAATTAACTATGTCTGATGCTTAATGCTTGATTAATGTAAATATTTCATTAATCTAATTTTAACATTATAACAGGAGTGTACTTGAGTTTCATGTTATCTGAATTTCACATATGAGTACATTAGAATTGACCTGTTTGATACTCTTACATATGATTAATGACAATGATATTAATAGTAATACAATTAAGTCACCTACCAGCTGATCTCCAGAGCACACCATTTTCAGGTTCTCTGGGGACACCTGCAGCAGCTTGCACAGCGTGTGGAGTGTGTCAAAGAGGGAGTTGACTTGAGGTATCTTGAAGTTCGCCACACACTTCCTGTACTCATTAACATCACAGATCACAGCCATCGCTCCTAAGAGAGAGTTAAGTTGTTCAGTTTTAAGAGCATGAATGATGGTTATATCTGTGATACTGTTAAAAGGAGTATAATTAGAAGACTTCTATGAATTGAGAATATATTCAGTATTTTGACACCGTAAACTGTAGGAAAACGTCAGTGTCAGGGAAGGGAAGAAGACTTGAGCATGGTCTGAAGTTCTTTTGTAGTGGGTGCATTTGTAACTGTTGTTCTCAGTAAAAAGATTACACACAACATTGCTTCTAGGTAATGGGGTCCAACTGCCTGGGGCTGTCCACTGTAACCCACCAGTAGCACTGTATTCAAACTTCATGAGGTGGTCCAGGATGGTGCGGTGGAACCTGAGGCCCAGCTCCAGCAGCACACACTCCAGGTTGTGGCCATCAAGGGAGTCCCGGATGCGCTCCACCACCCCGTTGATGTAGCGCACCACACGCTGGCATGCCTGCACCAGGAAGGAACAGAACGCTACACCACTCACTCCAACACCTGCCTGCATCTCTAAACACATTGAACTAAACCAGATGTAAACTACAGAAATGCATCTCCAAGTTATATAAGCTACCTGTAAATAAATATATATTCTATATTATTACTGCCATCTTCCCTATACATGTAAGTGTTGCCTCGTACTCTCCAGTCATCCCCTTCAAGCAGATGGCCACAACGGAAAAGTTTTCTCTCTTCACAGTCCTTGCTTTCCTATAGTCTCACTTCTCCCTCACAATAACTGCTTGATGTGTCCTAGTTATCTTGCTTTGTGACACTGAATATGTGAGGAAAGGAAGTGAGATGGCTGCAGAAAGCAAGAACTGTATGTATGAAGAGACAGGCATTGGGACTTTTCAGTTGTGTCCATTCCCTTGGAAGGAATACTCAGAATGAGACACCAGATACGACCTAGCCGTGCAACACAACTGCTACTTTGGTGAGCAAAAAATTACAAAGAAACCACTAACCACAGTAACATTGGTGATCAACATGTCGTCATCTTCTCGCTTGAAGTCTGTCCTCTTCTGTTCCAGCGTGAGGACGTGCCTAACATAGCTGACGATGGCTGACAGGGTGCGGTCCAGGCCATGGTCCAGTTTTTGTTCCAGTGTGCTGCCCACCTGCTTCTTTTTCTGCAGACAGTCCCCATGCTTGGGAGTGGAACTAGAAGGAAGAGCATTTATAAATTATTACAAAATTCCTTCACAATCAATTGAAATGAAACAAGAAAAACGGTAAATTTATTATTATTCTATAAAACACATTCATCAAAAATTTAATTGGCATCCCAGAAAACAGTCTGACAGTTGATTTTGATAAGCCACTTGGTCTTCACACACAGGAGATTGCCTTCTAATTCCATGACCAGATGTGAGTATCTGGTGTGGCAGACTTCAAAGGACTTTAACGTTAAAGGTGCTGCAGATGTGGTGACAACAAGGTGACATCCAAGATCAGAGTCAGGCAGGTCTCTTCTGTGTCCGAGTCATTATTGCATCAGTCTTGAAGAGAAAGAGCTACACTTGGTTCTTGTGTCCAACATACCAATACTGGATTACAAAATTTCAAGGCAGGTTACCACAGTGGATATAGCTGGTCACGTAGTACTTTAAGATTTCAAAATACACAACAGAACTTGCACTAATATTCATAGTAAGTCAACAAGTGGGAATCATTCGGTCAATACATTGATGTACGGCAGAAAAGTTGGTTAATTGAGCATATTTCTATGCTTGGATCAGTCAAGCTTGTGCAGTAAGCAAAGAATATTCAGTATTTCATGTCAGCTCCTTGTGCCCTGATATAAGTGTTAGTCCGAGTTTATGATAAGAATTGTTTTATCAAAGCCCTGTACTTCTTTTCTACTCTTAATGGCTCCAACCCATAACAAAGAAACAAAGTTTTAATTAGACTTCAGTTCAGGAGATCTATAAGTACTCGCATGAAGAGAAGAACATGTTCTTGTCATTTACACCAAAGTCTTTCGTCAATGGAGCAGACAACCTCCACTAGGCAGGTGTCTGGGAGTAGAAGAGCCTCAATACAACACCCTTGCCATTCAAAAATTATTCATCAGACCACCATCCATGCACCCTTGGTAACAATGTTGACCATCAGCTGGAGGGAGTGGTAACTAAACTCCCTCCTATTTCAGATCACAAGGAATGACTGAGTTACTAGAATCGCGATCTCTGGAGGATTCTGCGGCGATCCTTTCTATTATTGGAGGCGCCGCAGGCAGGACAGGATGTGGTAGTGTGGAGTGCACGGCCTGACCGATACCTGTTGTGGTGGAGGTCATAATGTTTGTTGTTAAAACCAATTTTGATGCAAATGTCACTGAATTAACAAAAATTAAAAAATGCCTCACCATTGGGCATAAAATGTGTATTGAGTTTCCCTTCTTACTACCTACAGGCATAGTGAATGGCCTGCACCTACATACATGGAGGTACAAAAGAAAGAGAGATATAAGAGACTGAGTTGTGTGGAGGGAGCAAGAGCAAGAGTAGAGTGTATGAACGGGGAGCAAATGGAAACTTCTGCTATAGTCATTCCTTTGAGGGAGTTCTAAGGAAGAGGCCTCAGAGAAGATAACATTAGATGAAAAGAACCATGATGAGCTTGATCCTGCAGTCATCCAACCTCTTCAGCTTCCATGCAGTGTTGTAGCCTTGTCTTGCCACTACCACTCACTCTACTCTTCTCAACTTGATCAGTACATAGTTCTTTTTGGGCAGAGCACATGCAGTTTCTAGTGTTCAGTTTTTTCCATCAAACTTTGATGCTACTTTTAAATCAAAAGTTCATGCAGCATTTTCTTCCTAAAATTTGGTTCTGGAATTTATATCGACAGGGCTTTTTTTCTTCAAGTGTAGCCACCAGACACCAGAATTTTCCATTTAACAAAAACCTTTCGTTAGAGCACAATGATATAAGGGACGCAAGGGACTTACATCACCAGAGGGACAAGGGTGTCACTGAACAGCTTGTCAAGGAGGTTCATCATGGAGCTGCTCTGGTGCACCACTTCAAAGAAACTCACTTCGGGGGGAGTGCGTACCTCACCTCCAGGAATGACTTGCAGCCCCAACTCTGAGGAAGGAGAATGGATGTTAACATGATCATTATACCCATTATCTGGTTTGCCATTTACTAAGAGTCATGGTGAGTATGAAGGAAAAGTCACAAAATTTGCAACAGCCTTTTCAGATTAAAAAGAACTAAGAAAGTAAAATAATGAGGACTGATAGACTTTCCAGGTTTGATCATGTGGAATAAAAGGATGAGAACGAAGGTTAAATAAAGTGTTAAGCAGTTTGAGGTGGAAAGTAAGAATGCAAGTAGAATGATACACAAAGATATTAGATGAATGCAAAAGAAACTATATATTGCAGGACTTCATAAGAATCTTGCATATATGAGTTTCAACAATACAAGAAAACACTTACCAATGGCATAATCAACATGCTCAATGAGCAGAGCCTTTGCCAGGAGGTCAAATATCTGGACAGCATTATTGTGAACATCAGACTGAGACGAGAGCTGAAATAAATCACACACCATCAATAACAATCTCCAAGTTATATCAAGGATCCTAAGCACACTGTATTCATGAAACAAATATGAGTATGTAAATAATCTACTGAAAGAAGATGAATAATTAAATGCATGTAGGAAACCTTTTGTATAAGATAATTCATCATACAGATTTCACTGTAGATGGGGCAATTTGCCTGTTCGCAGCTAGGGTCGTAGACACCTATCAGCACTAGATTTTTTTTCCTCCGATTTTCCGGGGCAAAGGTGTGTCTTAGTTAATTTAGAAACTGATGTGCAGAAAAAATACAACATGAATTACTGCACATGTGTATTTAAAATTTAAAATATAACCTTAATGTTATTATTCTTACTTACTGGTGCATGATAAGGCTTTGTTAATTGTATTATAAGATAAGCTACAAATAGGTAATTATTATTTTTTCAGTAAGTATGAGCAGTAAAAATTTCCATTATTTTTTAACACTCAGATAAAATGTATAAACCGAAATCAACTTCCTTTTATTTTTACTGCTCATACTTACTGAAAATAATAATAATTACCTAATTGTAGCTTTATCTTATAATACAATTAACAAAGCCTTATCATGCACCAGTAAGTAAAAATAATAACATTAAGGTTATGTTCTTAATTTTAAATACACATGTGCAGTAATTCATGTTGTATTTTTTCTGCACATCAGTTTCTAAATTAACTAAAACACCCCTTTGCCCCGGAAATTCAGAGAAAATTAAAAATTCTAGCGCTGATAGGTGTCTACGACCCTAGCTGCAAACAGGCTAATTGAAACACATTTTTTCCCATATTTTTATCATTTGTGTGTGTGTGTTTATGTTTTCTGTACATGGAGGGATTTTTAAATATTTATGAATGAAGTTACGACAAATCAACGAGGAAAGTGACACAAGATTTTCTCACCATCTGGCACCGTTTGAAGGCCTGCTTAGTCTCCTGTAAGAGAGAAATGGCCACTTCCTCGGACAAGAAAGTCTCCCCACCGTAGTTTTCCACCGCTGGCCCGATGTTGATGTTAGCCTTAGTGCCAATGACGTCCTGGATGTTACGTCGGATATCATTGATGCTGCCAATTAGGATAGTGAGTGTTAATTAGGCAAGGTAATCAATGGATAAAGCACATACAGGATGATCAATGCACTTTATATTCTACAGTTACTTCCTCTGCATGTTGTGGGTTTAATTGTAACTGTCACAAATATCGTTAAGCTTGTGTTCCAATGATTAAATAAAGGTTTAGTATCTATGACTTACCCTCCAGACTGTATGTTCTTCTTTTGGTGACCTTTGTTGTCATAATACCGGCCCAGAATTATGTTGCATTTTTCTTTCAGGAATCGGGTCTCAATACTGTAAATACAATATAATTATTTAACACTAGCTACTTATTTTCCCTCAAAAAATATACAACTCACTATTTTAAGTAATGACAATATGAGAGAGTGAAGGTAAAGGAGAATGGAGGAGAAATAAAAATCTGGTGAGAAAATTAAGAAAAAAGTAAGGAAGGATAAGAAAGAATAAAGTAATTAAGAGAGACAACACAACACAAGAGGAATCTGGAAGCATAAACTAACCTAATATAAGAGTTAAGGTGTCGTTGGAAGATGGACTTGGTGAGCTTGGAGAGGAACTGTGAGTCATTGCCAAGGTTGAAAGTCTGGAGCTCAGTACAAAGCTTCACCGTCTGGCAGTACAGCTCATAGAGGTTCTTAAGGTACATCTCAGGTACACTCTTGTTTTCTAATTTCAACTGTATGTATTCCTGGGTGAAAGATGATGTTATTATTCTTACTGTTAGTATTGTAAGTGGCTATATATACACACACTGTTAAATATATCATAGAACAATGAATCACCGTTCCATGCTCACTTGCAGCTGTCCTTGGAAGATGTTGAGCACAAACTTGCCCATCACCTGGTCTGGGTTAGTGAACACCTCCCTGATCAGCACCTCAGACCTCCTACACATAGGCACCACCTCCTGGTACATGTCCCGCGACCTCAATGAACCCTGGTGGTGACAGCAGAAATTATTAACCTATTCTGCTTCACAGTGCAGCATAAAAGCATCAAAATACTGTATCCTCAATCAAGTTTTAATTCTTAGAAAGTGTAGACACATTTTTTTATGCTATTGGAGGATCAGCAGAGGGCATAAAAACTATATTAAAAATTCCACTTAATTGCCAGTTCCCTAAAGAAAATAGTTATAAAAATGTGTTGCCAAACTAAGGTTGCAGGTGTGTTGATACTCCTCTCTTAAATGAGTTCAAGAGAAGCTGGAAATATAGATTCAGGTAGAGAGTTCCAGAGTTTACCAGTAGAAGGGAAGATCTTTATACTAATCTCTATTTGCAAACAAGTGACTGCCTGAAGGAGGAGGAACACACTTACATGCTGTGCCTCTTCTATGAAAGCATCAATACACTGTGAGTAACCCTTGAAGTGTGACAACGTGGATGCAATCTCCTTCATGCGGTCCTTGTCCACTGCTCGGTGCGCCTTAATAAACTCCATGATGAGGGAACGCTCAATCTCATCATACTTCTCGGCTATCTTGGCTTTGGCATTCTCAAACCTGGAAGCAACAATGAATATTTTATAGTGGCAGGAATTATAAATAACAAACACATGAAACTGTTTTATCACATTACACTTCCAATCCAATGTACAGATGGTTGAGGCGATGGTCACATACTTGCCCGAGGGAAGCTCCTGGGCGATCAAGTGTAACTTTTGGATGACATCTGCTGCTTCATAGATCTGGAAAACGGAATGTACACAAATTTCAAGCACAATAAATTATGTATCTGGACAAAAATACATAATTCAAGAATTTCCATTACACATTATTAAAAATACAAGCAATACACAAACAGCCAGATAAATACAAAATCTGTAAGGAAGTTTACAGAGAGTTTGTCCATACATTCATACATAATCAAGAGATATGAGTATGTTCTTACCTTGGACTTGTCAGTGAACACCTCCGAGACTAAAGGGCCTGGCAGCAGAAACTCCCTAAAGTGGTTCATGAGCCGCTGAGCTTCCACTGCCCGGGACCGCGGGGTGTTGACACTTTCCAGCTGGTCCCCGAGGTGCACCACTTTAGTGGCAACACTGTTGATGTGGCTGTCCAACTCCTGGAAGCTCTGGAAGGCCTCCTGCAATGCATTGTGATGTTAGAAACTATAATTTTACTGCATCAATATAAATAAAATTTACTTTTTCTTTGACTTTTTTGTTTAATTCACACATGATTGCTACTATGTTTCTATAATTAACAAAGAGAAAAAACTATAACATTGGAGGTCCGCCTTAGCTGCACCCTGGGATGCGAAATTCTACAAAGTGAACAAAGTGATCTTACCCCATTCCACTTCACAGCAGCCTGTCATTTAAAACTCTAAATGTTCATTCACCAAAAGCTTAGGTTGTCACTTTCCCTGACTGAACAACCAAGTAAACATGCTTACTGACTAGCCTTTTTCAAATAAAAATAAATGAGTACCTTATTGTTATCCAGTAGCTGGGCAATGTTGTGCCAGCAGCGCACCTCCTCCTCCCTCACCGCTGCCTCCATGCGCTCACATTTCTTAGCTGTCCTCTCGTCCAGGACCTGCAGGTCTCTGCGGAAAAGGTGGCAGACATTCTACACAACAGCTCTCTTCTCTTGGCCTGTGACTCCCTGCAACACAACCATGCCTAATGTTGGTTTTTCAATTCATTCATTTCCAAGCCAAAGCAATATGAATTATGGTGATGGAGTGAGAGATTATCAACTGTTAACCGACCCACTTGACATATTTCATGCAATATCTATATTCCTATCATTCCTGTGAGTGACTGGGCAAGTGTGCAGCAGCTCACTTGATGGCTTGTGTGAAGGCCTCATGCAGCAGGTCAGGGTTGAACACAGAGTCGGATGAGCCCGGTGCCGACACACTGGCATTGACCCGCCATGCCAGGCGCTCCACAAACTCTTCTCCATCAAAAGGGTCCTGAGGAGAAACAACCTCACATGGATGATTGTCTGACTTCTATTCATTACACAATAACATATTGAAAGGTGGGAGTAGAGTGATCAGAGTTCAAAATGAAAACATAACATGGAACCCCTTCACATCCGCAGACAAGCACACACACTTACACTTATGTACAAAATCACAAACAATCACATTAACATTGACCCACATACATATCTATACAACACAAACAATCAACGTACTCATAACACACATAACCAAAAATACCAAACATATCACACTAACACACACGCATACAAGCACTCATACTTCCCACGCACAATACGCAACTGGAATAGGCTCTCTCAACGCATTTTAGAATCCAAAACAATACACACAGACCTGTCACCACAATATCCTTACACTAACAATTATACTTGATTCACTCCCCTCCCTGGACACTTGTTGCTCTCCTCCTCCCAACAGCCCACTCCATATCCGCAACTGATGCCCTACGCTTTATTATTCAGAATCAGAAAAAAAATGGAATCAAAGATTACTCCTCACCTCTGATCCTGAATCACTACGTATATTTTTACTGTTTCAAGATACATAATGTTGCTTACATAACCCCAACAAATAAGGATGTCTAGTAACTCTGCATAATAGGAAATACTTATGTGACTCAAGTTCATAGTTCAGGCAGGCTGCACTGAGCATGAGGTTGCTAAACATAGCTATGTTCATTCACCGCTATGCTGTTTGATGTGAACAAAAAAATTGTGCAAACCATTGGTGACAAAATATTGGTTAATCTGAAGAACAACACCAACAAACCGATCAGAATATTTTTTGTTGTAGTACACAGGATACTTACTGTACTGAACATCAATGAAGGTTTTATTGAGCAGTCAATGCCTTACTTGACATGTGTACAGTTAGATTTGTAAGTCCACACACCTGACAGAATTAGAATTATGTTAAGTCAGGTTGGAGAGGTCCGGGGAGGAGTAGCCCCTGAATGTCAGTTTAGTTCAGGTTAGGGTTGTGTCGTTGGGGGTATCGGGTTAGGTTAGGTGTTACCAGTCATTTCGCCCACCTATTAATTCGCCCATTAGAATTTTCGCCACATGTAAGAGTCACTTCGCCCACTTTAAAGTCCCTTCGCCCACACGTTCCATTGGGACTATTATCGAATGGTAAATAAGGAATTTGAAAAGAAAGGTTGATAAATCTGCATAAGTACTACTCATACGATATGGATACAAATATGAAATCCTACATACTATACATAGTGTACACAAAACATCTGTGAAGGTTTCAGACGATGCTCGTTATTATAATCGGTATTATTTTACATCTTCACCAGAATACTTTAGAGAATTCAGGATTATATTTTTGCATTACCTGATGCATTTTGAAAAGGTTTTCTTTAATCACATTTCCGTCACAAATTCTTGGTTTGTGAGATATTCAATGTTTTCTGTGAGACCTTCTCTTTGAAAAATAAAGTTTTGTTTTGTTTTAACAAAGTTCTGCTATTTGTCAATGTAGGTTAAGGTTTGGTTAATAGGGGTTAAGTCCTTTGTCACTATTACCCTTACCTCTATTAATATTTAGTTTCCCTGACTGGACTGCCTAACTGCCCTCACAAGACACTCACTAAGCTCCTACATTCCTACTGTCTCCCATAGAATCTGCTCCACTCATCCATAAAACCCACCCCATCCTCCCCACACATCCTCATCAACCTCTCGTTGAGGCCAAGGGCATGTGAGAGCCACCAGCCTCTAACCCTCTGTCTAGGGAGCACCCCTGAGACTATACACCTCCTACCACTCTCCTTTATCTCCCTCAGAAGCTCCCTATACCTATCCATTAGCTCCTCTGACCTTACCCTGCCCACATCGTTCACTCTCACATGAACCACCACTAACGCCTCCTTCCCCGTCCCCTCCACTACCCTCTTGTATCTCTCTACCACGTCCTGCACTCTGGCTCCAGAAAGACAACACGTCATCCTCCTCGCCCTGTCAGCCTCACAAAAAGTCTCATATAAATACCTAATCCTGGAGTCACCCAGAACTAACACTTCCTGCGATCCTTCTAACCTTTCCCTGTCCTTCCTCTCCTTCCCATCTTCCTTCCTCTCCTTCCTATATAACTTCCTCATCTTCCCACCTTCCTTCCTCTCCTTCCCATCTAACTTCTTCACTACCTTCGCTTTTAGGGTCCTGTCCCCTTCTCCTGCTCCTACTTCTATCACGACCTCTTCTTCTTCCTGTGTAGCTAACAAACCAAACTTATGTATAGTAAGTACCACTTCATATTTATATTGATATCGTATGAGCAGTAGTTATGCAGAAATACCGAAAGGTTAGACACGAACTCCCAATTGAAAGGCATCTGTGGCGAAATGGCATGTAAGCGAAATCAACAGATACCAGGTTAGGTATGGGGGATCAGTTTAGTTTGGGCGACCGCTCACTAAAACCTTCACAGATGTTCATTACAGTAAGTATCCTGGGTAGTGCAACACAAATGATTCTGATCAGTCTGAAGGCGTCGTTCTGCAAATTTACCAATACTTTAACTAGTTGGTGAAGCAGCTCAATCACAACACATATGCAGTCACGAAAAAACACCTTCAAATATTTTTTTCCATAACTTTCCCCTAGGGTTTAGTTTTAAAACAAGTGTTAGACATCTTGAATTCCATACTATTTACCTCCTAAAGCAACACAAATCATGAGACAATAACTAAAAATCAAGTACCTTCAACCTATACACTCATCCCTCCATGTAAACAACGCCCCCATCAGGAAACTACAAGGTTATTCCATCCACTTTCTCCTTTCTTCCGCCATTTAACACAATACACTGTGACTCTAAACGTTTTGCATATCCTGAAGTGTATTAAAACGTACGTGCACGGTGTATTGGAAGGCTTACCTGCTCTAATTCCTGTATGTATTGGTTCAGCATGGTGGGTGTGTGCCTGCCATGGTCAGTCTGGTGTGGTCGGTTGTGTGCCTCCACCTTGCGACTGTCAGGCCGGCAAAGAAAACGGAAACGGAAACTACTCTATACTTTCAAGCACACTACTCACCACGAAAATGAAAAATGGTAACTTCTCTATATCTTGAGCCACATTATCAAGGCAGGGCTTATACCAGCAATTCCCAGACAGGAAAATTATTCAGTTGTGGGTAATTTCGCATTAAGCGATAGTTTGTTGCACATTAACCTCAGTGTGAAACTAATGCACACATAATATCAAAGGGGTAATGGGAGTATTCTTACCTGGTATTCTTACCTGGTTGGCTCCCCTCGGACAAAACTAGACCAGCTAACATACACATACTACTCCAATAAAGGGGTGCCCAGAACCACAGGTACGCCAGTTCAACAGATTATATAAGCATCTAAATATACAATAAGACGAATAAAACTGGAAGTTATGTATCTTTAGTGGTATTTATAACATAACGATGTATATAGTAATCCTACTCAACATAATCAAATAAAGTATTGCCCATGGCATTATGTAACAGCCTTTTAAAAGAAGATAGACTGGCAGCTGCAACAGTGTCAGCTGGCAAGGAATTCCAGATTGAGATACATCCTACACTAAAGAATCTCTTTTTACAATCCAAACGGCTATGAGGAAGGAAAATCTTAAAGGAGTGACCTCTGGTACCAACTACTGGAGCCAGATGAAAAATATCAGACAGATTAATAGCCGATAGACCATGAAATATTTTCCAGTACTTGATTAGGTCAGCCCTTAATAGACGTCCCTGAACAGAATATAAATCAAGGTGTCTTAGTCGGTCTGAATAGGAATGAGTTTCCAAGCCAGAAATATTCTTGGTCCATCTCCTTTGGACCGACTCTAGAAGTTTGAGGTCTTCAACATAACCAGAGAACCACACACAAGAAGCATAATCAAGTAAAGGTCTGATGTGAGAAATATAAAGAGCTTTCATAAATCTGGGTGATCTATTAACAGTGGACTTCAACAGATTAGTCACTAAGCCACCTGCTTTATTAGTAATGTTATATATGTGTTGGTGAAATCTCAAGGAGAGTGTTGTTAAACATGATTTTGAAACAATTGGTGTTGTGGTAAAAAGTATTTGGGAACTGATGTCTTCTACGTACTAGCAGTTGGATTTATTCATGAGTTCTTGTTTGGTGAGTATAAGGCCAGTTCACGACAAATTTAATCATATAATAATAACACGTACGTCATCATGTCATGCCATCATCACAACGGCCCTGTCATCTTCAATGCCCTCCCAAAGAAAATAAGGAACCTCATAGGCTGTTCAGTAGATAAATTGAAAAGGAAAATAGACAACTTTCTAGTTTCTACGGATGCTCCCAGACGATGAGACGATCGTCTCATCGTCTGGGAGCATCCGTAGAAACTAGAAAGTTGTCCAGAACTGGAGGTTCGAACCTCCAGTTCCTGGCTACAGCGGTATACACACTACACAGCAAACTGCAGAGCAGCAGAGCAGAGGTGACTTTAATTAAAGTCACCACCGCAATGTTGCATCTTTATCTATCTTCTACCGCTATTTTCATGCTGACTGCTCTTCTGAATTTGCTAACTGCATGCCTCCTCCCCTCCCGCGGTCTAGCTGCACAAAACTTTCTACTTCTCATCCTTATTCTGTCCATCTACCTAATGCAGGAGTTAACCAGTATCTTCACTCTTTCATCCCTTACACTGGTAAACTCTGGAACTCTCTTCCTTTGTCTGTTTCTCCACCTGCCTATGACTTAAACTCTTTCAAAAGAGGAGTGTCAAGACACCTCTCATACTAAATTGGACTTCACGCTCCCATGTCTATATTTCTCCTACTGTCTTCTTTACAGGGTCTGGCGACAAGCGGGATTTTTTTTTATACTTGATTTAGTTTTCTCTTAGCCAGTACCCTTTTAATGTAAAAAATAAAAGCCTCAAACTCAGTGCTAGTGCCAGACCAAATACCAAAACCTTCGGGATGGCAGTAGCGGTGGACCACCACAGCTATGAGGAACACCCTCTAAATTCCACTAAATAAACTAAGTACATGTGGGCACAATAAACAGCAAACAGATTAAACAATACATGAGTTTAACGCCGCCCTTATAGGACAAAGTGAATTATATCTCCCTTTAGCTCTGCTAGGATTAACTAGAAAGCGCTACCCCTCTCACCAAGAAGCTGCCAGGATCGAACTTACAGCCTATTGACCACAATCTGAAGCCAGTACCAGAGCCACCAGCCCCCAGCCTCCGTATAGGATATAGAATAGTAATTATTCACTATGTGAAGTAGACAATATCAACCATGATTTTATATTCAATGTAGCTCACCTTTAAGCTAAACTCATTTCTTTCGGCCAATTATTTATTTTTGTATAGAATACTGAAGCTTATAACTCACCTTTTGAGTCATAAAAAATGCATTTAATGTGACTTTTCCTGTATACCACAGGACTGAAACTGGACTGCAATTCGTGCGTTCTCATAGAACACAGATGATTTATTTTTCTATAAAATCTTCTTTGTCCTACAAACCATCAGGGAGAAAAATAGAATTCCTGTTAAAGTCTATTATTCCTGTTGACTCTTTATTTTGGAGGATTTGGTGTTAATGCAGATTTTATGTAGTTCAATATAATCAGTAATGATATAACACATACAATGCATGAGACTTACATGAATGGAGGAATGAATAATTTTTAATATACTCTGTAACACTATATTTAGCAGAAAATACAGCAGTTACACTAAAAAAAACACTGAGCTGTAATTCCTATTGGGGACTGTTGTGAGTGTCTTGCTCTGACTGTACATACTCTATTTACAATTATTTAAAGATGCAGGGAGAGAAATATATGATTGTATGCAAGATATAAAATTAATGTAGGGTGGAAGCGTAATATGAAATACAAAAAATGAAAAATGCACAAAATAAATGCAGCAGAAGGATTAAAACATGACAAGTTTGCAGTGAAAAACGTTCAACTAAACTCTTACCACAGTGTTTACACGATGAGATACAGTACAAACAATTACTGGGAATTTATGATCCAGTTGGAGACTGTGGCTGCCAGGCAATACATTATACACACAATCATGTTACACAATATAACATAATAATATACAGCTCACTCAGCAGTCCTCGTCCTCCCAGTGTACGTCTTTCTCCTGACTGGCCACACCCACCCCCCTTTTTTTTGGCCTCTCTTGCTTAGTCATTCCTCTTCCTCCAAACTCTTCATTATACCTGAGATTTCTATCGTTATTTACAAATTTTGGTCAGGTTACATTTGTCAATGTCATTATATCACTTGCTACAGCTATATCTACAGACGTGTAAATAATCTAAGTACGGTTTTTGGATATAAGTCTTTTTGAATTGATTGCGAGTCACACCGGCTCAGTTCCCCGGTGCAATGCGAGATATGGTGAAGATACGAGAGGCTCACGGGCTGAACACTCTTAAGGTGCGCATGAGAGCAGTGAGCACCCCCGCCAGGTTGGTGGCTTGGGTCATGAGGGTGTTCATGGAGGGGTGGTCCATGCCCCGGCCTGCTGCACTCAGGGCTGCCCGTACTGTGCTTTGGTAGGTGGTGGCCACATCACGCACCTTTACCACCACATTCTGGGTCTGCAGTGGCGTGGTGGTGTGCTTCACTACACCCTCCGTCACCTCCACCATACGCTGCATAAGAGTCACGCAGGAGGCCAGGCACTGTAGCAGCGTGTCCTCAGACTCTGTGGCCGACTTCACAAACAACTTGGAAGCCGTCACAAACTGTCTTGACTCACTGGTGAGGGCTTCCCGTGCCTCCTGGAACTTGGCCTCGTCCTGGGTGGCAGGTCCCCCATTTCGCTGGGCCTCGGCACACGCCGCCGCCATGTCCGTTAGGGACTTGAGGGACTGGCTCACCACTGTAGAGAAGCGGCGGAAGGCATCCCTAGAGGCTGGTGGCATCACTTCTATGTCCTCTGCTTCCTCAAGGGAATCCTGGTCGAAGCTGCCGGAGTCTAGGGAGTCATCCAGTTCGGTCCCATTGGGAGTTTTGCCATTCACCATTTTGTTTCTTGGGGAGAGTTTTGGGGAGGAGGTCTGAAGGGGTGCCACCTCCTGGTTCAGACTGTTTTTATGGGCCACACTGGAGGTGTCGGGTCGAGGCAATCTGGAGGTGGAGGAGCTCTTGTCTGCTGCTCTCACAGGGCTCTTGACACCATTGGTAGAAGGAGGTGAGGCTGGGGTCCTGCGGGGTGACTGACTAGCCTTAGCAGGTAGCTGTGGTTTATCCTCTGAAGGAGCTGGCTTCCTGCTCACCTTTGGACTCTTCTGAGGGGACCTATTCCCACCTCTTGGGGAGGTGGGGGATGGAGCAGGGGCTTTCCCAGTGGGGGTGGAGGGAGCAGCAAGCTTAACTCCTTGACGAGGACGGTGGGTAGTGGGGAGGTTGTTTGTGGGAGAAGTGGTTGGGCTGAGCTGAGGCTTACGGAGTCTGGAGGGCACTGAGGGTGGCTTCTCTGGGTTGTCTGGTGAGGGACTCCTGATGATATTACGGGCAGGTGATGGTGTTCGGACAACCTTGTTATGGGTGGGAGGCTTCACTGTGTCCTAGAGATAGAAAAAATTCCATCAATGACACTATATCATGAGACAGGCACATAAATTTGTTTTTTCTCTCTTTAAGCAAAAGAATGCTATACACAAAAATTACCTGGCAATTTCTAAATTTTTCAAACTTCCAAGTTACAACAATCACTAACAATATGAAACACTTTAATGCTGATGAAGATAAAGGGGTGAGAGCGAGACCTTACCTGGGAGGGGCTGCGAGGAAGAGGAGGCTTTGTGGAGGTTTTGGTGCCATTCCTTGGAGGCAGCTCAGGTGGGTCATCCTCCTGGTCTAGACTCTTGAGTGAGGCAGATTTGACGGTGACCATACTGGAGGACGAGGTCAAGGAGTCATTACTTGATGCTACACTCTGCTTTGAGGGTGAGCCGGGGGAGGTTTTGACTTGGCTCAGATCCTCACTGGAAGCTGAGGATTTGGTGCTCTTGGTGGGGGACTTGTGAATGGTGTTGGAGGGGGAGTGGCTGATCATGTTGGTTTGGGAGGCAGATTTGGCCAAGTTTCCAGTGCTCATGGAGATGCTTCTTTGGATTTTTGAAGGTGGAGTGTTGGAAGGAAGGGATTTTTTAGGGTTAGTGAGTGTGCCGGTGCGGGTGATGGGGAGGCGAGGTGGTGGAGGAGGCGGACACTCATCATCTTTGGCTTCTGCTTTGCTGGTTGGCACTGTCATTTGGCGCTGAAGGGTGGAGGGCCGCTGGAGGGAGGAAGTAGACCAGGAGGAAGCAGAAGGCGCAGAGGAGGCCCCTGTACTGAAGGTTCTCACTCTAGCCATGACTGACGGTCGATTGTCTTGACTCTCCCCGCCGCCTTCCCTTGTCCCTTCACTAGCCTTCATGTTTGCTTGCTGCTTGCGCTTTAGAGTGTCAAAGCTTTTAAACATCTTATCGTTCTCCTCCAAAGCCTGAGCCAGCTTTGCGTCCAGCTCGTATCCCCCGGTGGAGTTATTGGACCTAAGGCTGTCATACCCCGACGAATCACTTGGGGACTGAGAGTTATCCTTGCTGAGTCGGAGTAACAGCTGGCGGTTGTCAACAGAGGCACTAGAACTAGGTGGGCTGACGTAGACTGCTGTCCGTGGAGTGGATTCAAAGCGACGCTGAAGTGAGGCAACTTTCCCAGCCCGCTTTGTCATGGTCTCGGAGCTAACCCGCACTTCCCCAACCTCATGATCCTTCTCCCCTCCTCCTTCCACATCACTCCCATCCTCACACACCATCTAGAAAGAAAGGTAATTTTTGAACATTTGTTGAGGGATGGATTTATGCTTACTGTGTTGATTACTATAGAAGGGAAGTGACAGTGTATGATTCATATCAACACAAATCTTCAAAGTCATCTTAAAATCTGCATCTCAACCCACCCTACTGATTCCTTCTTTGGCTTCATAAAGTCTTCGTATGATGTCTGACGACCTGTTGTCCTTCTCGTCAGAGGTTGGTGGTGGGGGGATGATGAAGGCCGAAAGGTCATACTCGCCTCCCATTCGGCTCCGACTTTCAGCATAAGACTGAAGATCCTGCATTACAAAACATAGAAAACTATCAAACCTGATATAAAACGATATAAAATGATATAAAACGTCTGTTCATGTCAACCAAAATACATTCCAGACAATTAGGGATTGGCTGATCACACACCACAGAGCCTTCAGGTGGGGGAGGAATGGTGAGGTTGGCAATGAAAGAGTCAATGTCTTCTCCCTCCTCCAGGTGGATGCCCAGTTGACGGAGGGCGGCCAAGGTGAAGCTGGGCTCCCTCCCATTAGTCCCAGACAACCTATTTGCCGCTATGACTCCCAGCGGAGAAAACACAGATTCACTGGTGCTGGTGTTGAGGCTGCTGATGGAAGTGCTGTCCTCTGTGTCACTTGCTCCTGTTTGAATTAATAAGATGCATTCACTATACACTTTTTCACTGTACATGAGCTCATATAGGTGCGTATAAGGCTATGGTACTGTATGTATATATCTCAATAAAAAAGAATGGCAAATATTATCAATTTCAACAATGAATCCAAAAACATATGATAAAATGTTTGGTGTATCTTTGAGTTGCCTAAGTACACCGCCACCTTGCCCTACACTAACCTGTAGTGGAGTCAGAGTAGCAGCCGAGGGAATCATGGTCTAGCCAGCTTGGGTTGGTGAGGGAGCGTAAGTTTCCAAGGTCTTGCTCTAGTGCCTTCAGCTCCTTCTCTAGAGTCTCCCGGTCAGCAAAGGGAGTGGGTGGAGTGCTAACTTGTGGGGGGAACACCTTGGTACCATCCTAAAGGGGGAAAGATAAGGTACCGTCATGCTCTTGAAAACTTATCCTGCACTGTTGAATGAGGAATTTGATGGATTACATATTGTGATTACTTTATCAAATAATGAGAATGTTTGCCACTTGTCAATCATTGCAAACTTAAACAAGTAATATATTAATCAAAATTGAGATCAACCAACCTCGTCTGGCGTGATGGGGGGAGGGATCATAGTGAGGTCAATGATATCAGGATCAAGGTAAAGTGTGCCCTCTGCAAAGGTGTATGGAAGGCCAGAGTTGTCCTCCAGCTGTTTGATGAGTGCTTTGATGTCATCCTCTCGGCTCTGGATATTGAGTGGGAGATTGTCAGGGGAATGGAGGCCAAAGGATGACCCACTGGGCTTGAGGACTGATGAAGGACGCTGAAGAATCTTGCCTGCTGCGGGAGAAACAAAGTGATGTGTTGTTTACATATAAAAAAAAATATTTTCTCTAATACAAATAAGCATCACTTACTGTGTGTAGTAACGAGTGACTGAGAGACTTACCTGGTTGGTGGGCAGGGCTCTGGTTGGGGGTGGACTGAGAATCGGTGTCGCTGCCTGATTGCGTTTCACTCTCCACTACCTCGCCGTTTGGCAACATCTTCTGACCCTGTACGTAAAACCAAATCCTCTTTTATAAAACATACACATACAATAACTATCAATATGTTACACCTCATGCAGCATCTGTATGAAGAACATTCGTGATATGAGGTATAATGTCAGTGTTAGTTTACCTGGGTTAGAAGCAGGAGTGAGTCAGAATGCTTTAGTCGCCCGTACTGGTCTGAGCGAACACTCTCGGTCTCTGTAGTCTCTCCATCAGCATCACTTAGGTAGTTCTCCGCGTCTTCCACCAGCTGCTGGAGCTCCGCCACCCTTCGGATCACCTGTTTAATATTGCCACCATCACCATGGCCACCAATTAGCAACACGTCTTATTTTCGATACACAAAAAAAATGGTCCAACATGGATCAATTAGTATTTCAAATATTTCATGTATGCATATTCAAAATTTTGTTGAGATAGGTAAGATATAGCATTATTGTCTCATAAATGCTTAATATTTAAAAGCTAGCTGTTAGCTGTTAGCTAAGTATCTCTCTAGACAAGCTAGAATTATTGAAAGTTAATGAGAAATGCAGCCAACTCATCCCCGAGGGTGGGGAGTCTCATTCATGCCTGTTACGGTTAGTTACTAGTTAGCTGCTGTGCTTGAGTTAGTACTGGTCAAGGCTCACATGCAATTGGGCAGAGGCTCCTAAAAGCAACTGGTCAATTATCATATTCTAGTTCCTGTCTTCGGATACTGTTTTTAGCTTCAACTAAACCAATGGGAGGGAAGTATGGACTCAATTGGTTAGCAGGGAGGTGTTCCTTTAAAGGCCTGGATGGAACTTGGATTTAACTAACTAATGGGGGAAGGAATTTAAAGAAGCTCTACATTACGGTTCTAAATTTTCTCTCTTACATAGAACTTTCATGCTTTTTTTTAGCAGTCATCACATCCTCAAAGTGTGTCCATTTGAAATAAAACTCTCATGCCTATAGTACCATACTCGACATTCTTTTCAATAATTCATATCTATAATCTCTCTCTCTCTCTCTCTCTCTCTCTCTCTCTCTCTCTCTCTCTCTCTCTCTCTCTCTCTCTCTCTCTCTCTCTCTCTCTCTCTCTCTCTCTCTCTCTCTCTCTCTCTCTCTCTCTCTTTTTCTACTGGGAGGCTGAGGGCAGGAGGGAGTGCATGGTGCAACGTGGTATCAGCTGCCGCGACTCCTGCTTTGTGAGTGCCAGCTTCAGCCACCTCCAATCACTGTCTCACCACTGCCTCACTGGCCTCTGCATACCCTTGTGGTGGCACAAATTGACGTCATCTTGCTTTATATTAGCTTTGTAGTCTTTTTTATGCTGCCTGCTTTGATATGATGTGCTTTTCTGTTTTATTGATATTGAATTCATGAAAAATTGACAGAATGAGGAAATGTTTTACTCTAGGTATGCATCATCAAAACAAACAACATTATAGTCACTGGTTTACTGTCGTTGATTCATGGTATTGAGTCTTGTCTTCCTGTCTGCCTCTTCTCTATATTGTCCTCATTCTTGTCCGTCTCTGTATGTTAGCCTTTGAATTTAACATAATCAAGGACACACCTTATAAACTCTTCAAATGTTGCTGCACACAATTATATGTATTTTTTTTTCCTCGCAATTACTGGATATTATTAATCAGTCCAAGGGTAGGAACAAGATTTTCGTTGGCGCTTTCTCTTTGGTGTGTCCCTGATATAATGATATTTGATAGTTAACACACACACACACACACACACACACACACACACACACACACACACACACACACACACACACACACACACACACACACACACACACACACATGCACGCGCACACGCACACACACTCGCATGCCATGCAGTGGACGTCATACTGGTTTTATTCACAATTCCTAATGCTATCAATACCAGGCTAATGTCATTATCCACCATCTATATTCTTCTTTATATTGAAAAAATAATGCCTCAGTGGATATTTTCACTTTTAAATATATATTTTAATAGTATGGAAAATGTGTATTTTGTTTATTAGATTTAGTTCATATTAATTCATAGATGTCTATATGCAAAGGCTAAGGCAGAATAATGCAAAAGATTATCATAATAATGCAAATGATGATATCAAATGTAGCTATTCAGAGTTTTGAAAAAAGCACAGAATATTTATCTAATTCAATTCATACATTCATGCAATCGTGACTAGAATAAAAAAAAAGTTAAATACATATAAAAAAGTGACACACATTATCTTTTCATGACACATATTCAATTTCTGCTGAATAATCTGTTCCTCTTGTGCTCTCTTTTATCTCTCTCATGTCAAAGGAAACGCTGACTGCACATTCATTCGGCAGAACGAGAGCCAATCCCTGTGGGTGGAGGGGACTTGCCGCGCCTCCCTTACCATAGCGGGCCGAGCTCACTACAACTCAGATGAACTAAATGATGAACACTACAAGGATGACGGAGAGTGTCTGATGGGTATGAGGATAACACGTAATGGGTGATGGGAACACAAGGGAGTTACAGTCTGATGGGAGGGATATAAGAAAATGATAAACAAAAAAATAAAAAAATACTGCTTTGAAGGTCTACAATTAACCACAAAATATTTAGTGTTAGTGGGATGTTTTTGCAGTG
>JAXIVD010004141.1:0-2500 GCA_036785275.1 Cancer borealis | reverse complement strand
AGGAGGAGGAGGAGGAGGAGGAGGAGGAGGAGGAAGGGCAGCTTTGTAAATAGTGAGTCAACTTTTAACAACTCGTTGCCAGAATAAATAAACCCCATTAACTTGTGTCACAACTAAACACGCGATAAAATAACATTATAATTGTTAAAATATTTCACTCCATGCTAAAATTAATTAAAACTTAATACACTGTATGAACAAAACTATGAGAGAGAGAGAGAGAGAGAGAGAGAGAGAGAGAGAGAGAGAGAGAGAGAGAGAGAGAGAGAGAGAGAGAGAGAGAGAGAGAGAGAGGATTCTCTAAATACTTCTGATCTATATAATCCCCAATACTTATAAATAAAATAAGAGGAGGAGGAGGAGGAGGAGGAGGAGGAGGAGGAGGAGGAGGAGGAGGAGGAGGAGGAGGAGGAGGAGGAGGAGGAGGAGGGACTTAAGTAACCACTGTGGTAGCTGGAATAAATAAATTAAACATATTTAGTTATACCTTCCACTTGAGAGAGAGAGAGAGAGAGAGAGAGAGAGAGAGAGAGAGAGAGAGAGAGAGAGAGAGAGAGAGAGAGAGAGAGAGAGAGAGAGAGAGAGAGAGCAATCACCTATCCTATACCATGAACAACAACCAACTTATGCTCCCTCCCTCTCCTCTTTCCCCTCCCTCCCCTGATTCCCCTCCCTCTCCTCTTTCCCCTTCCTGACTCACGCGGGGGAAAAGTTAATTACAGAGAACCAGAGTTGAATGCCAAACCAGCTCTGTTCCTGATATTAATTTCCAATGCGATTAAATGGCTTTTCCTCTCTTACCAGCCTTCTCCCTATTCCTACGCCTCCCTTACCTAGCATTCCCTCCCTCCCTCACTCTTACTCTCTCTCTCTCTCTCTCTCTCTCTCTCTCTCTCTCTCTCTCTCTCTCTCTCTCTCTCTCTCTCTCTCTCTCTCTCTCTTTCTCTCTCTCTCTCTTTCTCTCTCTCACCTACGCACTCTCACCCCTCATAGGTCAATGGTGCATGATTTGTAACACCGTATAAATGGCGGAACATGTAAACATATGATATTAAAAATAAAACGGATGTCATTTAATGGTGTTTTTGTAAGTATTTATGTATTCTGAAATATATGTATTAGTTGAATGAGTTCTTTGTTCGTTTAAAAGAAAAGTTATGTGTCGCTTCTACGTGGTCTAGTTTTGCTTGCTATTAATACTACCTGTAATTCCGATAATGGCAGATAGGTACACACATTAATTACCTTACACATACTATCATTAAGGTGTATCGAGGGAGCTTCACCCTTTTTTAAGTATAGATGCACCTTTCCTCCCTCCTTTATGCAAAAATAGAAGTGTGAAGGTTGAAGGTCATGTAAAAGGTCGTTTGAGGTAACCAGTTGCTGCTGTGGCTCTAATTCAACGCCTAAACGCAGATACACACACGCCTTCCATTTGAACGCAATTATAACGTATAGTAATGCTGGAAGACATGAGTGATAAGCTTCCGTTGACTAAAAAAATAATATTAAAAGTATAGTATTTCCTTCTTATTGTCTGTGTCTAGATTCATGGAGGTTAAGTTGAGGTTTTGAGTACAGACGAAATATTAAGGGAAATATGAAGTACTACGGAGTGTAAAATTATTAGGTAAAAGGAAATGTTTTGGAATGATGTGAAGTGATAAGATTAATGGCTCAATTCAATTTGTTTATTTATTTATTCTTTAATCAAGATAATTGAGTTTTTTCATCTAGATTTGCTACTGATGCTGAGATTTTGCATTTATTAAAAAAATCTGTTATTTTGCATTTCTTTATATTTATTTTTATCTTTATGTAGCTATAACACTTATTTGAATTTTTTTGGGGGGAGCGTCGAACCATTCTTAAGCTCTTTTATTATCATTATTATGTTTCTATTTGTTTTACTTTATATATTCATTTTGTTAAGAACGTGTTGCATGTTGCCAGCTCGTTTCATCTTCATCAATTTTCCTCCTTTTCTACCCTAACACCTTTACTCTCCTCTTCTTCCTCCAACTCCTCCTCCACCTCCTCATCCCCCACCACCACCTCCTCCTCCTTCTCCTCCTCCTCCTCCTGCTGCTCCTCCTCTGCTGCTGCTGCTGCTGCTGCTCCTCCTCCTCCTCCTCCTCCTCCTCCTCCTCCTCCTCCTCCTCCTCCTCCTCCTCCTCCACCCCCACCACCTCCTCCTCCTCCATCTTCGAACAGAAAGGAAAAAAAGTACCACTACTTCTTTAAACTTCCTTTCCCTATCAACATCTTTTTCCTTACTCTTTTTCTTTCTTCCTCCATGAGAGAAAGAAAAAAGAAAAAAAGGAGAAAGCTTATAGGATATATATTTTTGAAAAGAAACATAAAACTTTGTCGAATGAAAAAAACAAACAATCTTAAGTCGCCTGTGTCAGTGACCTTAAAATGTGTCCAGTGTTTTTAGGGGGGGAGGGGGAAGGGGATTAGATGGTGAAGGAAAGACAAGAGCCATTAGTTTCGA
>JAXIVD010004140.1:0-38565 GCA_036785275.1 Cancer borealis | reverse complement strand
GGGCGGGAGGGAAAGAGGAAAGGGAAGGGAAGTATCTGCAACACTATAAACAAATGCAATGGGAGGTAAAATACACGATGTCTCGCTCAGATTAAAGGTGATTAAATAATCCCCCAAACTAGGTAGCTATAGACCATGTAGTACTGCTAGGGTGGAGAGCGCTGTCCCTCTCACCAAGTAGCTGCTGTGAGAGAGGATCAAACTCGTAACCATTAGGTCACGAGCCAAGCACTGAGCCACAGAGCCACCCAGTACCCAAAGAATGAGTTAAACTATGGTAACATTGGTATGAGGAATAGTATTACCACCTCTATAATTTTAAGTATCTATTCTGAGTTCCTTAGTGATGTTATTCTTACACTTTTTTCCGAATCTTTGCATTAAAGTAACTGATTATAAAAGAATACAGAGTTTCGTGCACTTCCGTAACATGAAATCTTTCCACCTCCTTTTCATGCGTAAACCTGTGATCTAAATTTTATAACTTGTTAAACTTGATTAATAAGTCTGCAACTCCCTCACTTAAATGATAAAAATGTTCAATATTTCCTGAAAGTTCTTTGTTCTCCAAGAAGCATCATACACAGTGTTCTTTGTTATCTTTTTGTACTCTGAAGCAATAAATGTGACCATTTTACAGTTGTCCAAAGCTCACTCTAGTTCATAACCTTGTTGGGATGGAGGGATGGAGGAAGGGAGGGATGGAGCAAAGAACAGAAAGGCGAGATTATCGTAAAGTAACAATTAACACTTACGACAAAAGCAGGGACACCCTCACAACAAAAAAAGAGGTTCCTGTCTTGCAGTGAAATGGTGTCGCACCGCACTGTGGGCTCCTGAATGCAAGGTTTCAGCATGAACAAAATAAAAAATGCACGATGAATACTCTCGATCACTGCCCATTGTTGCAAACTTTAGTCTGTCCCATTTGCACTTTTGCTATGTCAATGCACACTCAACGACCTCTGAATAAAAAAAAAGTAGTAATGATAATAAATAATACAAGAGTGAATGGTCCACATTTACAGGTTTTCTTGTCCCGATCACCCCATACAACAGGTGGAGTATTGAGGAGATGACATACGACCATACAATACTGTGAGTATAAAAAGCTTAGGCTAGTCCATTATTCCTACAGACAGACAGAAAAGCATCTAAAAAAGCGCCACCAGCTTCACTGTGGTTCCCCCTCAGCCACTCTCCTCAGCAGACTGATCCCTTCTCTGCACCAACCTCCGGGGTGGGAACACTAAAAGGGATCACCTTCCAAGCACTCACTGGGCTGCACTAAACACTCAATAAAAACTGCCCATTCTTTTCTTCTTCCTTTTTTGTTTTCTTTTTGGCACTTTGAGATTTACAAACCCGGTGCTTTTTATTAGTTCCAAAGCTGTGGTTTCTGTAACACAAGGCTACATTTTCCTTCCTTAAACACAAAGCCTTTTTCCTCCATTCAGGTTGGCAGTCCGTTCGTCTCCTCGGTTCATTAGCGGCACTTAATTCTCCGAGCGCTGGCTGCTAACTAACACTAACACGCCAGGCCACAAGCAGGGTCACGCTGGGCAAGGGAGTTGTTGTAGGGAGTCCGAGAGGTCACGGGGGGTCAGGTCAGTGCCACTACAAAGGTGAGGAACATGCTATCAAATCACAGCAGTTTTTAACAAGGTCCCAAGTGCAGCGGGTATTGTATTGTCAAGTCACAAGAATATTATGAAATGCACATTACTTGAGGGGGACAGGAAGCATGGGAGGAGGAGGAGGAGGAGGAGGAGGAGGTATGGAAGGTAGGGAGGAGTGAGTGAGGTGTTTGAGTAACTAAATAAATATGGTACGTGGCAGTTTCACGCGAGGAACCGTCCAGTGAGGTGACACTCGCACTTAAATGCTACTACACTCACAGCAACACACATGTTTCACCCTCACTGGTACGTACATACTCCAGATACACACACACTCTCTTGTCTCTATATTGCACTAACGCCTCTGTAGCATGGTCTGGGAAGGCTCCGCATGATGTGACTTCAAGTGGCTGCCATGCAAATCAACAACATACCAATTACAAAACCAATAACACAAACAGAAAAAAATGGTAACCTTATCTTTTAAGTTTGCTATAGAATATGTTTTTTCCTTGTTACAAAATACATATTTCAATTCCATCAAGGTACAGGGCCCTCCAATGCTTCTCAGACAATATTTACAGTATGTACTCTATTGCAATTTGCACCTTTGTGGAAGGAACTGGAGATCAAGGCCTTCCAGTGGCGGCCTCCAGTCTGCTAACAGCCAGCCACCCTCACTCCCTCAGCCCCAGCACAGGACTAAGGAAGGAAGGCTGCTGGCTACAAGTCTTACTCAGTCTTTACCTGCCTGCTGCTGCTGCTGGAAACTACATTGACAGCCACGAAGATTATAAATAAAAAATAAATAATAATAATAATGAAACAAAATGATAAAAGTAGTTTAAATTAAAACTTAACAATATATATAACAGCAGGTCACGAATACTTCCTAACCAAAACAAAACACATTTAAAAGTCGACTTACTTATACTAGTTATATTTTTTATTTTAATGTCTGTCTGTCTGTAGTAAAGGGTATTGGTGATCACAGGAGCAACAGCAGCAGCAGCAGCTTGCAGGATAACAAAGAACTGAACAACACATTCCCTGCGAGGACTTAAGTGTTTACAAATGACAAAAAATAAAGGAGAGGCGATATAGAAAATAAAATAAAAATTCAGACAGGAATCCTAATGAAGCGATAAAATATAAATAATGATAAAAAGAATATAAAAAATGGAATATCAAATAAAATCATAAAAAATAATCGTAATGAATTTATATGAGTACATCTTCCAAACATTACTATGCATGAATCTCACACTTCACTCTCAGCACTAATCAATCACACAAGCTTTCAAGAGACAGAAAGGAAAAAAAGAGAGACAGCACGAGACAGACAGAAAGAGAAACAGGAAGATCAATATAATGTTAAGATCACACTATACAAAAAATTATCAGCTTAAGATATACACACACGGTAAAAAAATCCTATCAACTCACTATCTACATCACACAGCATTGCCTCAGCCTCACACAGCAAGATGTGAGCCTCGTCGGCGAGTCTTGGGGTCGGTGTGGCCAGTACTGCATCCATCCACACACGAACACACGTACAGCACACCCGAAGCTAACTCTATAGTAGTACATCCTGGCCCCTGTTGACCACACACCCTCACTGGGGCAACAGGCACTCAGAGGTCACAGGTCACACCCACCGATGGATACATTTAAGAGGTCATTCATAAAATATCTGGGGCCTTATCTGACAAGTTGAAAAAATAATTTAAGTTTCTTTTTCTTCTTTTTATTTTTCCAATTGCACGGACAAATGGCCTTCTTCCTCCTAATCAATGAATAGCTGTAAAAAATTTCACACGGTAAAATTTTAAATAAATAAATATTCTCAATAGATTTAAATAAAAATTCAATAGATCTGTAAAATCACCTTTGCCTATACCTTATCACTGTCCTAAATTGAAACCGGGCTCTTAAAAATCTTATGAAGGCGAGTAAAAGGACAACATCTGCCTCACTCCCACCCTCACAATTATCACCAGTCTATTATCTGTGCATCTGTATCTTTAAGGCATTTAAATGATATAAAAAAAAGGCTCACGTTTGTATCCGTAAATCTGAGTACATAACTGAACCAAATAAAAGCTTGTTGGGGATGCTTAAAGAGGAGAAAGAAGCGTCATGAGATAAGATATTAAAATTTCACGGGGAACTTTTGTGATGAAGGGAATAAAATTGATATTACAGCAGCATATCTACCAATGGTGAAAGACTAATAAAATCACACCACCACTCATAGTTAAGTTTCAGCAAGGTTAGGTTAGGTTGAGACTATATATAAAAAATGCAGTTGTTTTGTTATCTGACTTTTAGATGGCAGTGATAAATGAGACCTAACCATGTATATGAATAGTTCTGATTATAATACTATTTCAAACGTCAGGGAAAGTTGCATTAATGCATTACAAAGCTGACCAACAGTGTGGTGGTTACTATGGCAGCTGTGGACTGGGGAAAGCTTCTCTAAATGTTCATGATGCTTACTTATGCTGCTGGAGTTGATTCAAATTTATATTGTTGTTTCATTTGGTAACATGTACTTTTATCTTGAGTGAAAAGTGTCTCCTCAGCCAACTCACTTTGATCAGCATCCAGATAATGACTCCACTCTTGTCAATCTTTCCGACCATGTTATCATTTTTAACTTATTCAATAAAATCATACATTTTTAGAAAAATAAATCATTTAAAACTGGCGTTTCCTTAAGGTGCTCTTTTTCCTTTTTCGAATTCAATAAAAATTTATAAAAAGCAACTAGATATTTGTACAATTATTATTCCTAACTTTATAATTCTTCATGAACAGCATGCCTTTCAATATGGAATGCCTTCATATGAACATTATAATTGCTCTTTTGGGTAAAATCTTTGCGGCAGATGGTGCATTCATAGGGCGTCTCCCCTGTGTGGATCCTGACGTGGTTGTCCAGATTGTACTTTCTGAAGAATGCCTTGCCACAGAACAGACACTTGTGTTGCTTGTCACCCGAGTGCTCCCTCACATGTAGCTGCAGGTTGTTTTTGTGGATGAACGACTTCCCACACTCGTTGCAGGTGAAGGGCCGGATGTTCTTGTGACTGCGGATGTGTGCGTCTAAGTCCTTCTGCCTGTGGAAGCTGCGTTCACACAGCCTACACTTGTGTGGGCGGTCGCGCACACCCATGTGCACCCACTTGTGTGCCTCCAGGTTACACTTGACGGCAAAGCTCCTGCTGCAGATGTTACACTGGAATGGCTTGATGCCGGTGTGTGTGCGGAGGTGGAGGACCAGCGATGACTTCTTGAACACCTTGCGGCACACGGGACAGGTGGCGTTGTTCTCCGTCTTGCCGTCCACGGTCTGGTGGTGGGGGTCGTGCTTGTGTCGGATGTGTTTGGTGAGGCTGGACTGGTGCACGAACACCTCGCCGCAATGCTGGCACTTCTTGGGCCAACGCTCATGGGTCTCTCTGTGCCAGGCCAGCTTCTTGGAGGATGGGAACACATCATTACAAGTGGAACACATGTAGTCCCTCCGCACCTTGGCCTTGCCCTTGTTCTTGGAGTGTGCCTTGAGACGGTGCTTGTTGAGGCACACTATGTTCTTGTAAGTCTTGTGGCACACGTCACAGTCCACCTCCTGCCCGTCCATGTGGGTGACCAGGTGCCGCTTGAGTGCCTGGCGGGTGGTGAAGGCACTCTTGCAGGAGGCACAGCTGTACGGACGCTCACCGGTGTGTGTACGCATGTGCACGTCAAGCTCAGACTTGCGCTGGAACCTCCGTCCGCATTCCTTGCACTCGAACAGTACAAGTCCCATGTGGAAGAGCTGGTGCTGTGACCAAGAGTAGCGGTTTGGATAGGTGCGGTTGCATATGAGGCACTTGAGGTCATCCAGAGTGTGTGTCTTCATGTGCTTGATCTTGGCGTGTCGCTTCTTGAACACCATGTGGCACACTTGGCAGGTCACCCTCGACTTGAACACAGCCTTGCGGTGCTCAAACAGCTGCTCGGCCGAGGTGAAGCACAAGGTACACTCTGGACACTTGTACTCACCGTTTGTGGCAAGGGATTCCAACATGGTCCGGGTCTCCTCCTGCAGGGCACTCATCTCTTCCTTGCACTTGAGGACCACCTTGGCCGCCGCTTCCTTCACAGCCTTGACGTCCACATTCGTCTGCAAGGTCTTGGCCTCCGTGGCACTCCTGATGGCACCGGACTTCTCCATGGCCTCCGCACAAGGGGAGTGTTGGCCGGCATGCAACAACTTCTCCTTCAGGCTCTTGAACATCTTGTTGCACACGAGACACTTCCAGTGGTCAAGGTCGAGTGGGCTGCGGTTGGTCACACCAGAGTCTGAGTCACTGTCACCATAACAATCAGACTCATACTCCAACTCATAATCCTCATCCTCCTTCAAGGATTTCTGGCTGGCTGGCCCTTGGAACCCTGATGTGGAGGGAACTGGAGATGGCTGCCGGGTCAAGCCACTGCCAACACTGCTGCTGCAGCTGCTGCTACTACAGCTGCTTTCCAGCAGTGTGATCTGCTGTAAAAAGATTTCAACGTTTAGGACACTCAGTCTGCTATGATAAACCTTTTGTTAGTTCATTGGAGTGTTTTGAAATATCATTCGTTGTACAAATAATATCATAATATCATAATCATAATATAATAATATCACCATGACAACATCCATCCCTGATAGTGGGATCAATAAATAAATAAATAAATAAATAAATACATACAGACATAGAGGTACATTAAACGAATAAATACATACAGACATACACTATATGATGCCACAAGTCCAATAGAGGTCCATTAAGATAACCTACTAAACAAACAGCAATAAAACAAAACAAAACTGTTGTCCACTGGTCAAATCTAACACAGAGCAGACCGTCCACCCTTACCTTGGTGTCCTTGGTGTCCTCAATGAAGCCTGAGAATGACACCTTGTTGGCGGTGGTTGCAGTGATGGTTGCAGAGGTGGAAGGTGTGCCGGCGGCCTCACTGTACGGCACGGGGAACAGCTGTCCCATCACCATACCCTCAGCAGGCATTACGGAGCAGCACTGGTCTGAGGTGATGTGCATGGTGGTCTCAGAGGTCAACTCCACCACTCCACTCCCTGAGCTGCCTTCACCCAGGCCGCCTAGTGCACCGGAGTCTGTACGCTCCATCTGTAAAGGTGAAAAAATATTTATTAAAAAAAAAAAAAAAACACACACACACACACACACACACAAGCATATTTATTCATATTACTTAGCCAATGATGCTTCTCTCATAGTATCTTCCGGGAGAGAATGCTTTAGTCTTACCTGCACAGCTGAGTCCATTGGGGAGATCATGGCCGGAGCCAGGGAGTGGTAGGCCGAGGACTCCATGGCCGGGTAGGTTCTGGGTGACAGGTTGGCCGGCCCGGGCTCACCCGCAAACATGCAACTCCGGTCATAGAACATCAGCTGCACATAACATAACAATGATTAAAGATGTTTCTGGTGTCTCTTATTTATATAGCAATACGTTATGAGATTAAAAAATATATAAATAAATACAAGAATGACTTTTCAATACCAGTCATGATCACTAATTTGAAAGATGAAGAAGATAAGAAATGATTTGAATCCTTACATCAGAGAGTTCTTCGTGTGGTGTTGCTCGCTCACTGTCACTATCAGCCAGTGTTTCCGAGGCCTTCAAGGACATCACCTCTTCACTCTGCTGGCCGGCCATCTCCTGCTCAAACATGTGGTCATCGGGGAAGATTGTACCTCCAGCTAGACTGTCCACCACCAAGCTCGGGTCATCCACCAGCTCCTCCTCCTCCACGTCTATATCCTTGTGAATCATGATCTCCTCTTTGTCTAGATCTAAGGTGCTGTGGTGGTGCTGGTGTGAGGTGTAGGTTGTGGTGATTCTGTTAGTTCCATGATCCATGTTGGAGCTTAGCTGGCTACTGGATCTCCCTTCCTCAAACTTGCATTTAACATCCTGCTTCTTATCCTGCGTGTTGTCTTTGTCTTCTGGGTTATAGGATGCTGCTGCTGCTGCTGCTGCTGTTGCTGCTGCTGCTACTCCTGCTGCTGCTGCTGCTGCTACCATCTCTCCCACGGTGGAGGGTGGCTGGCTGGCTGGCCCTTGAACCTCATACTTACACTTAACATCATGGTGCTCATTGTCCTGAGTGGTGTCCCGGTAGGGTGGTGCTGGCAGCTGTGCCAGGGGGTCACCGGTGTTAGCAGGGTAGGGATGGACATGCCGCCGCTGCAGTAACCTGTGGTCAGCAGCCTCGGAGGTACTTGTACTTGGCATGGTGGTGGCAGTAGTGGTGGTGGTGATGGAAGGACTACCTGAGAACACTTGTTCCACGGCTCCTAACACCTGCTCCTCTACGTACACCATCTCCTGCAGCCCACCTGACCCCAGTAGGCTGTTGAGGGTGCGGTCTGCTGTTAGGAAGGTGATGGGCTGCTCCTCCCCATTCCCCATCTGGTCCTTCTTGATGGCCTGACTCCCCCCCGTTGCAGTGATGGGTGGGTGGGGTGTGTGACCCACCTCACCCTGGGCCACAGTATGGCTGTTGTTCACTATGGCCTCTTGGTCCATGGCCTCACTCACCTTCTTTGTATTCCCGTCCTCCTCCTTGTCATGGCCATTGGGTATGATGTAGTGTGGCCTTACGGTGGCCCTCTCACACCCTTCTTCGGCATGGGCCATGATGAGTGGTGGGCTGGGGCCACTGTGGCTGCGCTGGCTGAACATGGCCTCCACGGGTGCCTCAGTGCGGTAGGGAGTCACCACGTCGGGTGTGATGAAGCCTCCATGCATGCCGGGGTCCATGGCGAGGGTGTGGTCGGGTGAGGATATGTTTGAGTCTACTATTGATCCGTCCGGGCTCCTCCCAGACCGAGGAGTGCCTGAGAGTGGGTCTGATGCCAGGGGGTCTCGGTCCTGTGTGGCGCCGCAGTAGTGCATATCCTCGTCCAGGCTGGTGTCGTCATCTTGGCACATCTCATGGCACATATTCTCCACCTCTTCGTCCTCCATCTTGGCCGGGTAGTATACAGTGCGTGTGGTGCCGGTGGTGGTGGTGGTGGAGGTGGAGGTGGAGGTGGAGGTGGAGGGGGAGGGGGAGGGGTGGGGGTGTGCTGGGTCTGTGCCACGTCCCTTCTTCACCTCGTTCATGAGTAGGGCACGGACAAGCTCCTGATTGATGATGTCCTTCAGCTTCTCCTTCTGACTCACTAGTTCTCGCGGGAGGGAGATGCTGATGTTTTTGCCGATGCTGATGGTGGCTCGGTGGGACTCTGACTCCTGCTGGAGGGGATCGGCGGGGGTGGTGTGGGCCTCACTTTGTACTGGGGCGGCTGGCCCTTCAAACATGCAGGCAGGGCCGTCGGGCTGCACAGATCTAGCAGGCCTGCAGGCCACACTGTTGTAGATGGTAGTGGGCAGCGTGGTGGCCATGGGGGGAGGTGGGAGGCTTTGTTTGACCTGCATGGGCTGGGGCGGGGCCACACTAGGGGGCTGCACCAACAGAGTCTGGTTGTTCTGTGGGGCAGCAGCCAGTACAAGCCCCCCGGAGCTGGGTATGATGTAACTCATGCCACTGCTGCCCAGCTGAAGGTTGTTGGATATCACACTGCCCGCCGGGAACATGTTGTTGCCTATGAGGAGGTAGTTCCCTGCCGGGGCAGGGGGGGTGGCCTGCACGGGGGAGGGGGTCAGGGGCACGCCACTCCTGCTGGGCTGAATGAGGGGTGCAATGGGGCTGAGCCTGACTGGCTGTGAGGCCACCGGGGGCTGAGGTGCTGGGACAACCTGGGGCGTGGGCGCCACGGTGGCCGTCACCGTGGGGGACTGTTGGGCTTGGGTCCCGCCCAGCACCAGGTGGGGTTGTGTTGTGGCCGGGCGCACGGGAGGCGATTGTATAAATACCTTCCTGGGGCGGCTCATCCTCCTGTTGGCCACCTCAGGCAGCGGGCGGCAGGGGGCCACGGCCATCTCAGGGCCCGGCCGGCTGTGGGTGACGGCCCTGATGATCTCCTCCTTGGTGTGAAGGGAGAGGTGGTGGGTGAGGTTGGCCTGGTTGGTGCCACACACCAGACACATGGCCGACACACTCCCCCCAGACACACCTACACCACCTCCACCTCCACCTCCTTCCTCCCCCGTCATGGTGCCTGCAACACAAACACTCGTCAACACACACTCTTCACTACACACTAAACAAACACTGATTATATGCACACACACTACCTATGTATTTATTGAACAAAAGTTGAAACATACCAATATAGATTATTCTTAATAGTATTCACTTACATCATTCTCTCTCTTTCTCTCTCTCTCTCTCTCTCTCTCTCTCTCTCTCTCTCTCACACACACACACACACACACACACACACACACACACACACACAGACTTGTATTAATTCTATATTCTAATTTTTGTAAACTCATCCTGTTTCAAGTATCAATTAATTCTTTCATCACACGTTTTATTTATCATACTAATACACTTTACACTTTCCATTACAAAATATTGACCCCACATTGATCAGTTACTTTCCTCCTTTCTCTTCAAGTGTTATAACTCATGTAATTTATGTGATACACTTAATTCACTGATACTGTTAATTCCATCTCTATCTCCTCTGTTATCATTATTATTATTATTACACTCATTATAAAGGTTTGACGTGTATAATTTAATTTTAATACAGTGGTACCTCTTGATTCGAACACCCTCTGACTCGAACGTTTTCCAATCCGAACACCTTTTTTCCTCCAATCCGAACACGGTCTTGCAATCCGAACACAAACACACGCGGCGGCCGACGCCGCATTCCCGCCAATCGGCCAGTCTCGCTTGCACTTCTCCGCTGTGAGCACCTATCTCTCTGTTGTGCTTGATATTTTTGCATATTTTCTTGAAATTAGCCCTCATTATGGCTCCCAAGAAATTGAAAAGTGACAATGCAAGTGGTAGAAGGAAGCTGACGCGCTATAGTATAGAAATGAAGAAGGAAATAATAGAAAAACATGAGAGAGGAGTTCGTGTTTCTGACCTGGCCTCACAGTACCGGATGGCCAAGTCTACGATCTGCACATTTTTGAAACACAGAGACAATAAAGGCTGCTGATGTGGCTAAAGGAGTGTTTGGTAAATCAAATAAAAGGCCTCAAATTTTAGAAAAAGTTGAACAATTACTTTTAGTTTGGATAAATGAAAGACAACTACAAGGAGACAGTGTTAGTGAGGCTATAATATGTGAAAAGGTTAGGCACCTGCACAGTGATTTACTAGCTACAACTCCCAGTTCAAGTAATGCTGAGCCTGAAGACTTCAAAGCAAGCACTGGAACAGATTAATTGTTTTTACATTAATTTCAATGGTAAAAATTGCTTCCTAATTCGAATTTTCTCAATTCGAATAACCGAAAAGAACGAATTAAGTTCGAATCAAGAGGCACCACTGTATATAATTGAAAATCTCTCATTGTTATATGTAGAATTAACTGCCTGAATTCCTTCTATTATCTGATACATAAATACGTTCAGTTCAACCTCCTACTCTAATATCTAACTGGATAGATTAATTTTTCTATATCAATATTTTTCCGTTTTCTTTACTATATAAATTGTAGGTGAAACTATTATATATTACTCAGTCTATTTATCTCACTATATTTTCTTATGTTCTCCATTTCTAAAGAATACTAAATATGATATAATTGTTCTTTCCTCTTTTTGTTTTTTTGCCTCCAGAACAAAGTTAAAAAATTACTCTCTCTCTCTCTCTCTCTCTCTCTCTCTCTCTTCACCCTTAGAACGTCTTTGTAATTTTTAAGCTATTCAATCACGTATACAAAGCAGCTAACAAGGCAATCTAGTCCTTAAGTGTCTTGATAATACTTTGAATACTGTTATATAAGTCAAGAGCATAAATTCTTCGTTAACGTATACATTAACTATAAACTTTTAACGGTTAAATGAAGAGGACATAGAATAAATAGTAACTTAGTATAACCTTCTACATACGGTATATAATTATTTAAGTTACCCTTTCGCTTGCTCCCATATAAGTGATAAATATAAAGGAAAGGTATTCTATTATATAAAAATAAATTAATAAATATATATATATCCTACAAATGTTCCTTAGAGAGTAATAAAAAAAAGATATTAAATAGCAGGAATGAAAATATACATGTAAACAAACAGACGAACTATAGTATAATATATAGATTCTGTCATTGCTATACTTATAAATACTTTAATTAATTATTCACACACTACCACCACCGTCTTCCTATTCATACACAACTCAGCGACGTGAATAATGAAGAAACTGAACGATAAACACACACACATAATGAATGATACATTTAAAAAACACACCGAAGGGACGTGAAATAATTGTATTCACGGAACAAAAATATGGAATGTGGTATGAAAAGACAATGAAAACTATACAAGTAACGGATTTAAACTGGAACAATGTACATATATAACATAGATAGGCCTAGATAGGTTTACAAATAAGGTGATGGATGATAGGAACAGACTCGGTAATGAGGTTTAGTTAGTGCAAAGACGATAGGGAGTTTTAAAAGACGACTATATATAGATTGTTTTAACGATGTGGATGCGAAGTGGATGAGAGGTGGAAGTCGGTAATAAGGGAGTAATAGGAACTACCACATGTGCACCCGTTAGTAGCCTTTTGTAGCTTCATTATGTTGTTAAATTGTAAAAAACATTGAGGTACATAATCATCCTTTGTGTGCAGCCATTTGCAAGCAACAAGTGTACGTGAAGATATACAGTTTATTTCAGTATTTGCGTCCATACACACACCCTCACCCTATACCTTAACCCTCATACTATAATTCTAGGGTGTAAAAAGGTGTATTTATATCAGTATTTAGGCCTTAAATTAAATGCCAAGTTAACTTAGTTGCCAGACGTCACCATGTTACACAAATATCAGACACAATCAATACAATATACCTTTAACTTGTACCTTGACCTCATACCTCCCTCCCACCAGGTCACCTTCCCCTCTACTATGACCTAACATGACCTGACCCTCCAGTGACTTCTTAAAGTCAGTATAAACGACCCACACGGTGTAATAAGGTGGCTACTGACACACCTGCATATTAACCACCATTTTTCTACTTATTTCAGATATAATTTCTGTGTTTTTATCTATTCAGGGTGACAAGGGATGCCTCACCTAATGCGCCGCTAGCAGGGTGTTGGAGTAGAGGTTATTAAATGGCCATGGCAGGGTTAGAGAGGAGGAGGATCACCCTGTACCACCTTTGTCACTTGGGTTAAGATGGCGGACGCTTCTACCTCCAAACTGAACAGCTGAGGAAGGGACTACTATCATCATCAGCACCTCCTCCTCTCATACTCCTCCTCCTCCTTGTTCTTCTACACAAATTATTCTTCTGTTACTACTAATTGAAAAGTTGTAAGAATGATATTATCTTCATCATTATTAGTACTTATCCTCCTCCTTCTCCTTCTCATCATTTTCCTTCTTCTTCTTCTTTTTCTCCTCCTTCTTGTTCTTCTTCTTCTTCTCTTTCCACCTCATCATCTAATGGTATATAAGTCTTCTACCTCTAAACTGAACAGCTGAGGAAGGAACTAGTGCTATCATCACCACTCCTCCTCCTCCTCCTCTTTCTTCTTCTTCAAAGGAGTACAAAGGAAGAATAGACAGCAGCATTCCTACTGGATCTAACGAGGCTGTTCGTGTGGCTACACTAATACAATAATATCTACTTGATAAAGACAAAAGGACAGCAAAGTGGAAGCTTCCTCCTCACGCATCTCTCCCTCCAGCAGAAGTTGGCCGGAAGAGGAAGTTATACCATGTAGCATAGACAAACTATTATGGTATGTATATAGGTAAGTGTGAAAAACTACAATAATTTTCTTTTGTAGTTTAATGGTGTTTATGTATTCTCCACTTATCATTATGTTGCTACTAGTTAAATAGTTGTAAGAAGGGTACTAATTATCTTCATCATTAGCACCTATTCAGCTCCTCCTCCTCCTCCTCCCTCTTCTTCTCTCTCTTCTTATTCTCTCTCATTTTCTCCCTTCGCCGTCTAATGGTATACAAAAATTTTCTAGCTTACTTATCTACGTTCAGTGTATTTTGTTTCTGTTGTAAGAAGGCTAGTATTATCTTCATTAGCATTTCGTTATTTCTCTACAAAGTATTAAGGTTTGGTGAAATATATACGAGCATTATCCAATTGTTCCATCCCATTGCATCTTCTGTTACTGTCTTTTAATTTGTAACTCTTCCATGAAGTGTATATTTATACATTTTAATTATTCTTCCTATTAATCTTATTTCACCATCATTACTCATGAGCATACGGTTATAATTCGTCTGAAATGGAAGGTAATTATAATTATTATTATTATTCATTTTCATAAGCTTATTTTATAATATTTTCAATACGTTTATGATTTAGAAATGTAATAAATAGCACTACAAAAAAAAATTAAATGATAATAATTTCCATTGGAAGTGTATGAAATTTTCCCCTGCATCAAGGAATCAAGTTAAGACATAAATATACTAATTATAAAAATTACCCAATATTTTAGTATTTCATAAAGCTGTTGTGGATTCAAGTTCATTTACGTAGATAGTTGATATATTTCCTGTTTTTTTAATGCACAAAAATGTTAGATATAAGACAGAAACGATAAAGCATAACAGCTTCATTGACAACATAAACAAAACGACAACAATCAGCTGATGAATGGGTTATTGTTAACCATCAATTTTGACTTTCTTTCATATAATTATGTTAATACTATTTACTTAAAACATAAAATAGCCGTAATGCACCCATAGTACTTACATTTGACTTTATTGAAAAATTAATCTCGGGTGGCCATCTTGACGTTTTGGCAGCCATGTTGGTCTGCCAATACACTCCCTTCAGTAATAAAAATGCAAATTTTACGTATAAATTCTCTCTCACCTAGATATATAAAAATGCTTGTACACCTTTATCAATTCAGGTTAAATATTCAATAGTACAGATACGTTAGGCCACTCCCTCTTCCCCACTAACACACACACAATGAAAGAAAAAAAAACTATATTATCCTCGTAGGTGCATGCATTTATTTATTACTACACTGGCATCACACACACACATACATACATACACACACAAACAATACACAAAGCTGCTGATATATGCACGGAATATGAATACAAACTACAAATATATATATAAAACTATTTAAAGTCCCCTCTCTTAGAAAAAAAAAATTACGAAATGTTTGACTAGTAAAATATTGACACATTTTCTCCACCACAGCCAAAGAAGCACATAAGTGGAGGGTGTGGAGGAAGGGTGGAAGGTATGGTATTAAATGCATAATAATTACATAGTTGTGACCTGAGCTAAGTTTTATCCATTATTTCATTATTCATTTATATTTTCCTTCCTTCTATGCCTGTCTTGAAACACCTTTTTTACTTCCCCTTCTCCTCCACCACCTCGTGTTCCATTTACTCTAATATAACGTAATTCTATAATATAATGTAATGTCAACACAATACAGTACCATCAATGTGTCTTGTACAATGATAAAAACACACACACACACACACACTATAACACAATACAAACAACATATACAGTCTACAAAGGCTGCCTAATTATAACTCATCTTTAAATAAGTATACAATATTTAATGGAAGGGATGATAAAGCTTCTCTAAAATGGATAATATCACCTTGGACTGTTAAATATAGATGTAGTAATTATAGATGTAATTATAGGTAGGTAAAGATAGGAGCTGAACCCATAATGGTGTTAAAATAAATGACTATAATAATAATAAAAAATATATAAGTGAAAGATATTTATATTGATCTGCTGCTCTACTTGAAAGAGAGACAAATCAATGCTAATAATAGCCTGCCATTAAAACGTTAATTACCCATAAATTAATAGAGAACAAAAGGTAACAGGTAGGTTAATAGACATAGTGCGCTAGTGGAAATAAATTAAGGTACACGGTAAGGAAAGATAAGCAGATGAAAGCCTATAGAATGCAACATGAGAAGAATAGGATTAGGCTGCAAGAGGCCAGTTGACCTACACAAGGAGAGGAGTGAAGGAGAGAAGGATAGAAGGAGAAAAAGATAGAAGGATAGGAGAGAAGAAGAGGATACAAGGAGGGAAGGATGGAAGGATATAGGACACCACACTAAGGAAATTAAATTAAACGGTTAATTCTACATAAAAGTAAAATATAATGGAAAGAGGGACTTGCATCACAGCGTAATAAGGAAATATGTGTATGTGAAGCCACGCACACACACACACACACACACACACACACACATACATACACACGCCTAGCAGCTAACTTTAAAGCAAAACGAACACGTAAACACAATATTTTAAAGCAAGTATAAGAAACAGAAAGAGTACAAAAGCTACACAACACACACACACATACACACACACACACACACACACACACACACACATACACACACACACACACACACACACAAAGAACTATAATGCCTTCACAGAACTTATAATTAATACATTCTTGAAGCTCTCCACTTAATTAAAGCAATGATTTAACACACACACACACATACACACACACGTACATACACACACAAGCACATACATACATACACACACATACACCAATAGCATAAAATATATTAAATTTACTAACTACTCTGAGTATAATATTGACACCAAAGTTATATTCTATTCCAATTCAATTAAATCTATCTTGGTAACAATTCTGTAAATATACAAAGCTACACAAATAATACATACATACATACACACACACACATACATATATAAAACTTAACACTACTGCAGTGAGTTAAGCAAACCCTTCAGAGTGAATCACGTGTGTGTGTTTGTTTGTTGCGAGTGACCAAGATGAACAAACATCCACAGTGAGGCTCGTCCACACACACAAACACACCCTCCTGTTTGTAGCATTGACTTACATAAACATCAACTACAGTGTTATTTATTTTATCAATGTGCCTTTTCAGTTCCCTTTTAGCTTGAATTTGATATATGTATGGAAGTTACCTTACTATATTTTCCTTGAACTGCATTGCAATCATTTATTCTGACAGAAGGGAACCATATTTACTTATACTTTCATTGGTCAATTACATCGTTTATACTTTATACTGACAGAGCGAACTTATCTTCCCTCGGGTTCTGATCAATGTGTGTTCGTTTATTCATCACAAGTTTAATAATCCCTGAACACTCTACCAACACTATCCTTCTTACGGCTAAATTAACATTATCTCCTCAGCATTTCAAGAGTCAAGTTTGTGTATAGAAGAACCTCACGTATTGGTTGTTTTAGCTTCACTCACATTACTGCGTTATATTATTCTATTACTTCTAGCTAGTTACTCCAATGCTTATATTAATAGAGTAAGGTTGAAATGCTTTGCACATACGTAATGCCATCTGATTTGTGTACTTCACTGCCTCTCTCTCTCTTTCTCTGTCTACACCTTAACGAGAGACAGGATCACACACCTAGCTGTACTAACGGAAGAAAGCTTACTTACACACTAATACATCTATCTTAACTCTATAGGAAAAGATCTAAGAACACCTACGATGATTATAAATATTTGTAGTCTAAGACAATAAACGCTGAAATGTTTTTAGTCTAAGACAATAAAGGCTTGAAGCAAAGAGAGCACAACATGTTATGACGTAAACACAAAAACATGGTTAACTTGCTTTTACAGATGTGGTCCCTTAAAGCAACACTATGGAGCTGTGTTTAACGGATTAGAGAGTGTGTGTGTGTGCATCCAAGATAGTTATTATTATTATTATTCCTCCTCATACAGTTTTTCATTGTTACTTTTTTGAGATTGTGAAGTAAAAACCAAACTATTGCCCATGTGCATCCAAGAAATTTACATGATTCTCCCTTACAAAGTTTTCCATTATCACTTTTTGTTTGAGATTGTGAAGCAGAAAACTAAAGCATTACCGTACGTTTGTTTGACGTGTGATGCAATACATATATATATTTATAGTGTAGTCTGACAAACACACTGCATGGTGAGACCGTTTCTACACACCACCATCCTCTCCTCTCCTCTCCAAATGGAAGCCACAGTGCGTAAGATGAACATGTACTGTCTCCTAAATATATACCAATTACTATTTATTTTGACATTTTCTTAAACTATTCTGGATTAAATTAAAAGGTGATTTCCCCAGAATTAAGACGCTGCCCCTCTCACCAGGATCGAACTCACAACTTTGAGGCTACAGAGTCGAGCACAGCGCCACATTTAATCATAATTGTAATATGCTGACTTTTCTTTTCCTATTAGCTGGATGATGTGCAAGAGAGACAAACTCTACATATATATAATTAAAAATATTTGTGCTTACTTACTATATATCCCAATCGACAAAGCACTGTGGTTCCGTGAAAGCTATTATATAACTACATGACTACGATACAGTATAACCCTAGTGAATATTTAGTCAAGATTACATACAGTACACTCTATATTACACTCCAGTATCTCACATCATCAATATCAAAAGAAGAATCAATGAAAAAACTAAAAATATTCTCTCTTGGTCATTACATTACTTTTCCCTTCATTTCCATTCCCTTATTAAATTAACAGACATTCACAGGGAGACACAAGGTACACTCCACACACACGAGGACCTCACAGCCACAGCCACAGATTATAAACGATAGAATTAACACAGATTATAAACAATACAATCAATAGAAGAGGGAAGGGAAGATTGTATAGATTCTGAACTGCATCCTCCCAATCAGTAGTGTTTAGTATGATTGATTAGCCAGTCAGTTAGTTAATTAGAATGCATTTGTAGTTTTCTTATAGTGAGGAAACCAATTAATTGAAGTTATAATTAGTGAGTATATTAAAATCAAATGATTGGTAAAGTGAGTTTAACTAAAATTAATTATACATAAATAACTACAAAATTTCACATAACTGTACCAGGCTTTAAATATTCTGATTGTTATTGTTATGAGGAGAAAATGACCATGAATTTATATATATATATGATCAACACTATACTGCTATTTCAACATTGCTCAAATAATAAGCACACAAAACACAAACATAAAACTAACAATAATGCCTTGCAAGTCTAACATAAAGTGACAAGGAAAGAGAAAGAGGTAATAAGATAAAGAGATAAAGATAAGAGGCAATAAAATCAAGAAGTGCCAGGCGTCAGAGGGAGAAATATAGGACACAGAAAAAATGTAAATAAATGGCACTCCAGAGACTACAATAAGGTGTACAATATATGTCTATCTGTGTCTGGTACTGGCCTGCACACACACACACACACGCACACGCACACGCACACACACACACACACATTACGTTATTATAATATCATAATTCATTCTTACTCAACAAAAAGCTGCAAAATGTCCAATATATGCAATAGCCACACACACACACACACACTAAATAATATTCTAGCATAGAATTAGACTCTGAACCTTGCTTCACTTGCTCAAAAAACCAACACAATTTCTGGCCATGCAAAATAAATATAACATCTCTTTTTTTTTTACTGTATAGGAACACACACACACACACACACACACAAGTCATACACACACACACACACAGCCTCGCTTGACTCGCACTCTCCCTCCTCTATGTGTGGGCAAGTCAGTAGGTTTCAACACCACTTTCATCACCTCACTCACTCCTTCTTCTTAGAGTCTCCGTTGGTCGAGTCTCCTTTGGATGCTGGCGGACCCTTGACGATGCTGGACACGGCCTTGATGATGGTGGAGAAATACTTGTTGATGATGCCTTGGTGCTTCATGCCAGGCAGCAGCACCAGGAACACCACTGAAAGATATATGAGGAGTTAGAAATCAGTAAAGAATGATGATTTAATGTATAGGTGTTAGGTGTTAGGTGTTAGGAGCTGCCTTGTGTACGTCAATCATCCGGCCTCTTACAGCCTCCTCATTTTCTTGGGTTGTTTAAGTATATATATGTGTAGTGAAACATACACTCGGACAATCACTCCCTCCCTTCCTTTCGACACAACTCACCAATAAGGTACGTGAGGAATAGATTGTTAATGTTGCTTCCAATCCAAGCTGAGAACAGAAGGCTGCCTGTCACCACAACGAAGTACTGTAAACAAGAACAGTGTAAGTAGGTTAATGTACAAATAAAATAAATAAATAAAATAAAAATAAAAATAAATAAATAAAGTGTTAGGTGCACAGGAGCTGCCTTGTGTGGGTCAACTGGCCTCTTGTCAGTCTTCTTATGTTCTTAAGTGACTAAACACACACATAGATAGATAGATAGATAGCTTATTAACCACAACACAAAATATACAATTACACACACACACAAATACACTCACCGTCCTTGGTTTACACTCCTTCATTGAGGTGAGTGTGTGTGAGACTGAGGAAGCGAGGCAGAACAGAGATGCAATTGAGGTAATGATCTGCTCGTAGCGTCTCTCGTGTGCGCCAGTCCAGTAGTGTGCGCCAACAATCCACGGAACAACCTGAACAAACGCACACACACACACACACACACTTGTAATGAACGAAAATATATTAACTTCTATAACTTGTAAGAATAAATAGAGAATGTCGGTAAACTCTATGTATAAAAACTGGAATACTACTACTATTATTATTATCCCTTTTTGGGGGTAATTTTCTTCTTCTATTGATTAAACCTGACCTGACCTGACCAGCACTGACCTGAGGCACCAAGTAGTCGCACATGGTTATGGTGATGCCGAGGACCGAGAGAAGGGTGAGCATTGATGGTTCTATATACCAAATGATCCTGAAATATCGTAAAAAAAGAAAATTTTATCCCTCAAAAAGGGTATATATATAATTTCATCTGATTTACATTAAACCTGAAAATTATATGAAAAAAATTAAATGATCCTGAAACACAACACAACACCAAACTGATTATTTTCTATTATATTATCCCTCAAAAAAGGTATTACATAACTCCAATCGAATTTACGCTTCAACTGAAAATCATGAAAAAAAACTAAACCTTTAATATTTCCGAGAAGTAGATAAATACACGTTCAAATTTTCAAATCAATTAACACAAGAGATAGATATACATATGTTAAGTTAGATTAAATTAGGTGAGGAACATTGATAAAACGCTACATAAGGTTAGGTTAGGTTAGGTAAATTGACGAAACGTTATGTCAGGACTCACAGGAAGAGGAAGGTGACAGCCGAGACAGAGATGGCCGGGTAGAAGTGTTTCTCCCAAATGAGTACAGAGTTAAGGGAACACAGCACCTCCCGCCATCCCTCCAGCTCCCTTCGAAGAGTCTTAACTCGCCGCTCCTGGGGAAAAACAAGGAAGGGTTAGTTAAGGAAGGAAGAGGTGAATTTCATAACTGTTAATTAAGGAAGAGGTGAATTTCATAACTAAATTCTATTACATATTATCCATTGATTTATGATTCTTACGAGTGTTGAAATTATATGAAATAATTCTGTATTTTATGGCTCATTCATTTTTTCTTGTGTTCAGCAGTGCATATTGTTCAGTTTATTAGTTAGAATGAGTAAAAAAAAATATATATATAAATTATCTACATATACTTCAGTAACCATTTCTTGTCACTACTGCTATGTAAAGTCTGCTAACTGTCACTTAACCTAATCTAACCTTATCTAACTTTATCTAACCTTACCTAACTTAACCCAACCAGTTCCTAACATATGAAACAAGATATAGTCATTTCCAAATCAAACCTAACGTAATTTATAACCTTCAAAAAAATAAAAATAAAACAATTCAAAACCAAATTATTCACCCTAATGAGGTAGAATTTTTAGCCTAATCTATCTATCCCTTCTCTATCTACCTATCTACGTCATCAACATCACGTATCTACATCTTAACACTCACCCAAAAATCTGTCTATCTACATAATGTATTCTTATCATTAACGACATATGTACGTATTACTATTATTATCATGATCATTATATATTTAGTTAATAAGTTAATAATGATACGTGGTGTTACTTAATTAAATCCACTTACATTAGCCACACCCAACACCACTTAAATTAATTAACACCAACACCAGATAATAGTATACCTAAATACACCAGGAATATTCAAGGTAATCAGTAGTAATCAAGGAAAATAAATGACATTGTATACTCAAATAACAAGAAACACAACAAAAAATATGACGTATTAACTTGCATTTCTAAGCTCAGAATTCACTCCGTCAGTTTAAACGTAACTAAACCTTATCATTTGGTCACTTTATGTTTATTATTATCTTAATAACACGTATTTCCTTCTCTCTTATTAGTGTGCTGAATAGAGTGCTGTAGAGTATTAATTAAAGCTGTAAAGATGAAGTTTACCTGGCTAGGACTTCCCTCCATTGCGTTTGTTTACTGAATGAGAGAGAGAGAGAGAGAGAGAGAGAGAGAGAGAGAGAGAGAGAGAGAGAGAGAATAAATTTAAATGGAGTTATAATAGTAATCCAGATTATTAATAATATTAGTATTATTACGGTGGTCTGTTCTTATTCTGGAGTAGAAAATAAGATAGAATTCGTCCCTTGAACACAGAGAGAGAGAGAGAGAGAGAGAGAGAGAGAGAGAGAGAGAGAGAGAGAGAGAGAGAGAGAGAGAGAGAGAGAGAGAGAGAGAGAGAGAGAGAGAGAGAGAGAGAGAGAGAGAGAATGATTTGGTCAGTGGTTTTACATTCGTTACAAGGATTTGAAACGTGATCAGATGGGCTTCAAACTACTTAATAATTACGTCACTAGATCGAGCTGAACTAAGGAGAGAGAGAGAGAGAGAGAGAGAGAGAGAGAGAGAGAGAGAGAGAGAGAGAGAGAGAGAGAGAGAGAGAGAGAGAGAGAGAGAGATATATATATATATATATATATATATATATATATATATATATAGTGTGTGTGTGTGTGTGTGTGTGTGTGTGTGTGTGTGTGTGTGTGTGTGTGTGTGTGTGTGTGTGTGTGTGTGTGTGTGTGTGTGTGTGTGTGTGTGTGTGTGTGTGTGTGTGTGTGTGTGTGTGTGTGTGTGTGTGTGTGTGTGTGTGTGTGTGTGTGTGTGTGTGTGTGTGTGTGTGTGTGTGTGTGTGTGTGTGTGTGTGTGTGTGTGTGCCAGAAAGAAATTCAACAATCAATTAGTTTTCCTCAATAAACTCTTTCTTTTTATTTATGAGATTATCCTTAAGACTACTATCTTTCATAAAACAAAAGCATATTATCAAGGCTTGTAGGAATTAAAATAAAAACAGCCATTTATAATAATAATAATCATATAATCACATTATCGTATTACTTAAATTACATCAAATACAGATAATATACAAGATAAAACCAAAACAATAAAATACAGAACGTAATATACATATAACATTATTACAAGTGATGTTGTTGAGATGCTGGAGAAGGAGAAGAGAGGGGTGGAGGAGGAGGAGGGGAAGGGATGACGCCTTGCAGATCAACTGAAGAGAAGAATACGGAGTCATCAGCACTAATGTAATTGAGCTGCACTCCATTACTCAACCCATCGCTCTGCTGGAAAATCACATCAAGATAATAACACGACCCGTATTTCACATTACATTTAGGTATAACACATATAAATCATACCTCACCGTGTATTTGAAGGCTGAGTTATAGGATGGGAGGGAGCCAGCCACTTCGGAGTATCGAGGTGGGGGAGTTGTGATGACTTCCTCGCTGGCTGTAACGGGGTTCACATGACGCCTTGGAACTTGTAGTAAGTCCTCTGACACCACTAGGTTCCCCTGCCGTCTATGTGGGGTGGCATGCGGTTCTTCCACCACTCTGAAGGGAAAGTAAGGGAATAAGGTATATGATATAACTTTCTATATAGACGTGCAACTCACACTAGAGATAATTATACGGAAAATCAAAAGGGTTGTCATCACCTGTAGTATACAAGTCTGCCACACCTACCTAACTAACATAACAGTCCCTTCACACACACCCGCTCACGTAGAGCCTGCCACACTTCAGGAGCCGCTGCACGATGTACGCCAGAACCATTATCATCATCAACACGATCACAAAAGTCACCACTGCCGCCACCAAAGAAACCTCGGTCAGCGACTCAGTAGCTCTGCTGGTGGGCGGTGGCTTGGCCGAAGAGGAGAAATCCATGCTTTGTTATGTACGCTAAGAGCCACGTCCTGTCTTGCCGTAGATGTGCCAATCATCTATCTGTCTTAAAAAACGAGCACTGGATACTGGAAAACGACCTATCCGCCCTCTGCTGGCCAGATGGAAGATCATCAAACTGGATGTACCGCATGTCCGAAGCTTTCCATTCGGTATCTAACGTGAAAAGTTCTCTTAAGGTGTTATTAAAAGTTATTCAATAATCCTCTCTTCGGAAGTGTGTCTTATATTACTTCCACTTCCTACACGTACCTGTTACCTCGTCACCTGTATTGAGTTGAAGGACATTAAGAAGGGTTTGGATCTTCAATATAAATTCGTATCTATGTTTCCGAAGAGTGAATCAGTCATTGTAGGGATTCTAACGAAGTATTGCTGATTTCTATGCAAAATATCTCAGTGATTTAGTTCATCTTTGTAATCGACCCGTCAGAGTGCTATCAGGGCTTTGATGGAAAATACATAAACAGATGATTACTATATATCCGAGCACATCTGGTGGGAGTAACGTGTAGCGTGTCACACCCTCGAAAAATTATCTTATTTTTATTACACCGTGATACAATCTACTTTCACTCTCTTTGATTATTACATTGCCTTCCTATTTTAATACAACAGTGTACAGCTTCTAACATCTGTTCTCCACCATACTGCCACCAGTCCAGTAATAAATTATGTGTACAGCCCCGTGCTATTCAATCTTTTTTAGGACACATGAATAAGCGGGGTCAGGATGTAAGGCTTTGATTCTTCGCATCGCGTGATCGACATAGGCCGCATTAGCATTTGGTGAGCTATTGAATATACAATGGCTCCGGACATCTGGTGAGCACAGGTGTTACTCTTCACGTTAGGAAACTATGCAGAGAACAACAGTAAGACCGTTGTAGTTGTGCCAGGGATGGTAGTAGTGATTGGACGTGTGCTGAGTCTCTGAATCTCCCCGAAGCGTGACATACAACATATTTTTCGGGCAGTAATTAAGCTTAACGAGTCATGGGATGTGATGATGCAATGGTGACAATGATAGATGGAAGGAAGGGAGGAGAGGCAGCAGTGCAGGGAAGGCGTGAGGCTTGCTGATACTACTAAGGAACACGTATTTAAGATTCCCGAAGTGGAAGTGATAAGTGAGACGTCACCATCACACTACAAATCAAGCAGAAGACAGTGAAGCGAAATGATACGTGTTGTAGAAGATTGATGCTTGAATAGTGCACTGAGCCATTGACATATAGTATACACACACACACACACACACACACACACACACACACACACACACACACACACACACACACACACACACACACACGCACGCACACACACACACACACACACACACATGCACGCACATACATATACATACACATCAATGTATACATATATTAGCTTCCGCACACATGTTCTAGCGGAAGATCTTTGTTCCATCACACACATACGTTGTCCTATGTGTGTGTGTGTGTGTGTGTGTGTGTTTACTTCCGTGTATGTGTATATTCTGCACAGAACGTTGGTATTAATCTATCTTTCTCTTTTCAGCTTATTAACTGACTTGACTGACTGACCACCTCACTGATTGACTGAATAACGATTAACGATTAACAAACTATAACCAATAGTCACTAATAATCACTGTTTGTCCACATTCTCTTTCAGTCACATCGATCAACATGGAAGAACATTTATTGATAAAAAGTAATTTATTTTGTTCACTGGTCAGCTGATGTACTTACAGACGACTCACATTACGATCTGAAGGACCCAGCTGGACGCACCCCCACCCACGCCCAAACACAACATTTCTACACCACCTCGCCTCCCATGGACCATACAGAGGAAGAAGACAGCAACTTAAAACAACCTAATTGTGGTAAGCTAGTTAGCGAATTTAATTATATTACGCTTCGGTAATTTAGAATAATATGTGTTAGTAAGAACTGTTTTATTCCTTTAGGCAAGTGTGGCGTTGTTCCCATCAGTGTGAAGGGAGCAAGGATAATAGAAGGAGCTGATGCGTCACCAGGGGAATATCCTTACCAGGTGTCAATATACACTGAGATAGGCGATGTTGTAGTGATGTGCGGCGGAGCGATCATAAAGAGGCGATGGGTGCTCACTGCAGCTCATTGCTTCTTCAAGAAAAACAAGTGAGTAACATGGTACGTTAAGAAAGTATAATTAATACGTTGAATTAAGAGTGTAATGTATGGAATGGGTTACTCTTCCCTCCTCTTTACCCCGCTTCTACATCATCAGATCCTCACCCAGTATAAAGACCTCCAGAGTGACTGTCATGGGTGGCTCCATCTACAGAAACAAGATGATTGAGCTGGCTGTGGATCGTGTCATCACCCACGAGCATTATAAGTCTTCTGAGGAGGTGTGTGTGTGTGTGTGTGTGTGTGGTGTGTGTGTGTGTGTGTGTGTTTACCTTCATTCCCATGCATCCACGTGGAACAAAATAATGGTTACGCCACAGGTGTGAGTGTGATAGATGTTGACGTGCCGAAAAATTATTCACACACACACACACACACACACACACACACACACACACACACACAAACACTCTATCTATCTGTCCACCTCATACAGGGAGATGACATTGCCCTTATTCGCTTATCAGAGGACATAGACTTCACTTCAGATCCTCGCCTACAAAACATCTGTCTGGGGAAGGAAAGTGACATCCCCTACAAAGGACAGGCAGTGGCGACAGGCTGGGGCAAGGTGAAAGGTACGATGAGTATTATTTCAGATTTACATCCTATTTCTCTTCCTTTTCTTTGTTTTCTTTGTTGAGAGAGGCTCATGCTGCCCGCGGAAGCTCCTCAATGCATATAACTTTGCAATCCCGTTAAGGATAGTGTTATGGCAGCATGCGATCCTTTCTGATAGGATTATTAATGAATATCATCACCTGTGTCCATTCCTGCCTCTTCGTTTCGTCCTGATAGGCGAAACCTCCTTCCCGAACACGCTGCAGGAGGTATCGCTGGATATAATCACAATTGACCAGTGTTCGACTAAGACCCAACTACCAAACATAACCACCAAAGTGATATGTGCCCTTACTCCCCACAAAGACACCTGTCAGGTATGATTTACACCTAACAAAGTACTTAAACACATTACATTTTACTTCCATGCGTTTAAAAAAGTTCCAGATGAATTACATGATGGATATTTATGGTTTTGTTTTGGTTGTGTTATTCCGTAGGGTGACAGCGGGGGTCCCTTGGTGGCTGAGTTGTCAGACGGCCGCTGGGCACAGATTGGCATCACCAGCTATGGCTTTGGCTGTGCCCTTCCTAACAAACCCGGCGTGTATGTGAGCGTAAGCTACTACCTCCCTTGGATTAAGGCAACAACAGGAGCCTGCACTTGCTGATATCTGCAGCTGCATCTTACACACAGTCACACACACTCACACACACACACGCACGCACACCGAGACCCAGTGACACTCGAATATTTGTCGCTTTAATAAATGTTAGTAATAAAGTAGAATAGTTTTATTGTTATATTGGAAACACCTATAAAAAAAGGCAAGAAATTTGATAACAGGGAACAAATATCCACCACTCAGTAAACTTAGTTTACGGGACTCTGTTTTTCTCCAAGTCCACTAGTTTTTGGGACTCTGTTTCTGCAGTTCTGAGTTCAAAAGTATAATAAGAATCTGTACATTCTTATTCAATGTTGTGCCTGGCACATTCCCCCCCCCCCCCCCCCCACATTACAATTACAATTATTCAATGTTCACCATCATCTTAACTGTAGTAATACCTATTTTGCTTAGTCAGCAATCTTATACATATATTAATCAATTAATGCATCAGCTATATATGAAAATGTACATGAATTAAGAATTATATAAAAAGAAATAACCACTATGTTTTATTTGGAGAGTATACAGCCGAGAATAAGGGGTGACAAACAATTATTCCAAGGATGGGAGACAAGGAACTGCCTCGTGTAGGTCATCAACTGGGGGTGATTTATTACTATTATATTATTTTTTGGAAGGTAGCTATTAGTTATAACTTATTTTTTTATCATTAGAGTTGACTATCATCCCTGACACCTTAAAATGTGAATAGGTATTTAGGTACTTAGATTAATTATTTTCCTCATTAATTGACTCTTCTGAACCATTAGTTTGATGTGTGTAGCTAGGAGTAATTCTAATGATTTTGGTATATTATCGTATGTCTGGCAACACTGTCATTATTTTGTCATGAATATAGATATAATGATAAATGATATGTTTAATATTATCCAATAGGTGATTTATTATAATTATATTATTTTTTGGAAGGTAATTAATAGTTATAACTTATTTATTATCATTAGAGTTGAGTATGATCCCTGACACCTTAAAATGTAAACAAACAACAAACCAAGAATTGCACGAGTGCGACTAGCCGTTATCCGCCTCTCCATTCCCTCCTCCTCTGACAGAGTAAGGCACCACTTCTTGGCATCTTACCATATTAAGCCTATACGCCTTTTGTAGAGAAAACCCTCTCCTTTGCCTCCCTCCGGATGACTCCCCCCTCTTTTCACCCTCGAATAGACTTCCTCTTTGGGCCTTTGGCTTCCTCTCTCCTTAATATCCTTGACACTGCGCACATACACACACAGTGGTCAAAGGCTCACTGTCCGGTGCAGGGTGCACACTCAATACCACAACTCCCTACACATATACACCGACGGCTCCCGCCTCCCAGCACCTCCCTCCGTCGGGGCTGCAATTTATTCTCTACAACACTCCACTACCTGAAGGCTACCGGCCTCTACCTCCATTCTGACGGCAGAACTCTTTGCCATCAGAGAGGGCCTCAGGTTTGCCACCACACTCATCTCCCCTTGCTCAGTCACTCTCTTCTCACACTCCTCCACGGCCCTCCAACTCATCTGGCGTCACTGCCCAAAGACACACCACTCCCTCTGCTTCACCATTCACCACTTTCTTCTCCAACTATCCTCTTCTGACTTCTCCATCCACCTTCAGTGGGTCCTGTGGGCGTCATGGGCAACACGGTGGCTGACAGAGCGGCAGCAGAGGCACACTCCTATCCCTTCCCCATACACCTCCACACTGACCAGACTGACTCTCTGACTAACCTCCACACAGCCTGTAAACTACACTGGGACACAGACCTGACTAACGCTCTACAGTACACCTCACTTGGAGGCATTACACAAGACACACGACACCACTTGTGGACCTACTCCCCCAGCCGTGCCCTTGACACTGTCGTCACCACACTCCGAATTGGACACAGCCACCTACACAAGCTGGGCATGACAGAGGACCCCCACTGCCCTTGGTGCCCTACACAACCTGACACCCCAGAACACCTCCTAATGCACTGTCCTCATCACCACTCCCATTGCATGGCACTCCTCCACTCACTGTCATCTTTCCACCTCTGCAGACCAACAGTAACTGACCTCTTAGATGGCTCCCAAGACCCTGGCCTTATAGTTGAAATAAAGAGTAAAACTTACTTCAAACCATATTCCTTCACCTAGGATATCGGATGGAGGCTGCGGGTGACAAGACCTTTCTGCCGAAGGAATGGGTGAGCGAAGAGAGGATGCGTGTGTTGATGGGACACATGCCCCATGACGAGGTGTCCAAGACTGCACGCCACACTTTCTGGTCTGCCGCCATCCATAGTTGGTGCCGAGCCACACGCAAACCTTGCTTTACACTGAGAGTAAGTGAGAGAGAGAGTAAATGAGAGAGAGATAATATCCAATTTTTAAATTTATTTATGTACGTAGTTGTTTTTGTATATATCAAAAGTAAGATGATGGATGAATAAGGTTAGTATATATGAATATCATGTAATATGATATGTATTTGTTATTAATGTGTGGAATAAAATAAAAAAAAACTAAACACTGCTTCTCTCCATTTAATCAGGATTGTCAGGGTGCCTTCCGACGTGGCACCCAGATGCCTCAGTGCCTGTCTGAGGTGTTACAGATAATGTTGAGGTCAGTGTGTGTGTGCGCGTGTGTCTGTATGTCTGTATGTGTATGTATGTGCGTGTGATATCCATAATACAACCAAGATGAAAGTAACACAAATTTGAAATCCTAACAAGCTAAAGTAATAAATTTGCACCAGAGAGAAAAGTGAGATCAAATTAGATTAATACGTATACTAATGCGTCCCTTCCTTCCCTCCCGCCAGTAAAGGTGAGGTGGTGCCCTTGGATCAGCTGAGTCTTGGGGAACAGGCTCAGACCTCATTACTATGGGGGATGTGGAGGCTTTTGAAGTGGCCAAGAAAAGTGGTCTGGGATGAACTGAAACACATAGCTGGTTTTGATCTTCTTCAGGGCGTTGTATTTGTGTGTAGGGATGTGTTACAGGTGAGTAGTATGTGTGTGTGTGTGTGTGTGTGTGTGTGTTACCTTCCCCTAAAAAAATAAAAAAAAAACAAATATGTAACCTCAGCCCAAATTTTTTTTATCATCCTTGTAATAGGAGATGTGCGAAGATGTGTTGGAGAGAAAATGGGGTGATAAGAGCAATGAATCCCTCCTCACCACCCTGGGAGAGCTGCACACCAAACTAGGGGAAGGTGCGGGTTCAGCTGACACTCTTCATTTAGTGGTACAGGTGCTGACGGCTGAGGGAAGAGCCACAACCCTAACCCATAACAGCACAACATATGTTAAGTTTGTGCATCTGGGAGACACGAAGAAGCCAGTTATCACCCAAGAGGAATTAGGTGAGTCTTTGATAGAGAGTCAGTCAGTTATTTATCAGTTTTCTTTTTATAAAGTATCTAGTTTTATCATTGACGATTTGTCGTATTAAAAAATAGTGTTCTACGGTTGACTACACGAGAGACAACGAAGATTATGAAGATGACTCTCACCTCACACACACACCAGTATTTTGCTAGCTAGTCTACCTTCCACTTTGATATTTTAACGTACATACACTACACCCAGTCTGGCTGCCCTGCCCTTCAATCCCATCACCATCACACTTATCACTCTCACGCTAATCCAAGACTCCCTTTCTAGCTAAGAGTGACCTCCAGCGAGCAAAGGGGAGGGTGGAAGCAAGTCTCGCCAACCTACAAGAGGAGAGGGAAGCCCTGCGTAGCCAAGCAAAGGTCGCCCTAAACAGTGGCTTGAAAACTGAGGTACAGACAAGGGGCTAACTAAACTAAAGCCTTGCTGTGTTTATTTTTATTTGTAGCTGTAATAGTCGGTACCTGTTGTCAAGTATGGGTTTATTAGGTTAGGAGTGTGGGAGTGAGGTTAGGAACACATATTTTACCTCACAAATTTGACACACTCGTAGCATTAAATTTAAGTGTTAAAAAGTGACTGTAATGTGTGTACTCTCTGTTGATTTACTTTATTTTATGGCATATATTGATGTAAACATCCAAGGAACCTTTAGATTTATTATGTTTGAGACTAGAAAACCTTCACATGATAAAGGTAAAACGGAAGCATAATTTATCCAAAACTACAGACAACCTTCACCAAAGACAAGACAATATATTCAAACTCATGAAACTTTAGCGAAAGTCTCTTGCTTGCAGGCTCTCTCTCTTCTGAAAAGGAAGAAACTAATCGACAAATCCATCATAACGCAATTGGGTATCCTTGAAAACTTGTTGTCATGGCTGCATAACCTTCAGGACATGGAAACAAACAGGTGAGGGTTGGAACCAAGGTTAACGAGATGATCAACACATCTTCATCAGGGAAAAATAATAAAAGGGATGAATAAGGGATAGAAGACAATATAATATATAGAGAAATATGTAAAGGTAGATGAGTGAAAGAAAATATTGATAAAATATATAGGATTGATACACAGAAGTACACAAAATAGTAACAGACATAAGTAACCAGCTTCCCTTACCCTTGCTTCTCCCTTCCCCTGACAGGCAAGTTCTGGATGCTCTGAGGGGCGGCGTGGAGGCCCTGCGGACAGCCTTAGCTGGGGATGCTTCACCCGATGCCGCAGCGAACACCTTGGATGATCTGCAGCAGGTAATAATGAGGTGGTGAAAGTGGTGACAGCCTACCACCTTCATCACTATTTTCATCACTACATGTTACTCTATAGAGATAAGTTACAATCACCTGATGCATCACAGGACTCAATCTTATAACAAGGGTGTTCTTTTTTAGGTTCTTGATGAGTGTGATGATTTGAACTCGTTGGTGGCGCAGAACCCAGGGGCCGAGGACGATGTAACCAGCTTGGAGGAGGAGCTGGTAGGGTTGTTAAAGGATGTCGAGGAGGAGGTAGAGAGAGGGCTGGGTAAGTGTATGAGATGATGAAACAATACTTGATCTAATGAATTACATACATACATACATACAAGTTTACTGTCATTTCCACCACATTCAGAGGTGTAGATGAATGGATTGTAATGTAATGTGTCTAGGCTAGGAAATCAGTATTATTTATTTTGATCTTAATATTTTTTGATCTTTCTCTTTATCTTCTCATCAGAACCGAAGCTGCCAGATGTACCCACAGATGTTCCTCTCAGTGCCATTCCAAACTCCAGACTCTCTTCATAAGGTTGTAATGAACACTAGAAAAGCAATGCCACAAGTGCCTTATTAACGCTTAATGTTCTCTCTCTCTCTCTCTCACAAACACACACACACACACACTAATAATGGTAAACACCTACAACATAATAATTTGTATTTTTCCTTATTGATGCAGATTAATATTTTTGTTTATGTCTTGTACTTCAGGCAATGGTATATTAAATGGATTCTCTCTTGCTACTGCTGATCCTTTTTGTATAACCATAAGTCTTTCCAGTGTTGAGAGAGAGAGAGAGAGAGAGAGAGAGAGAGAGAGAGAGAGAGAGAATCTTAATGTTGGTTTGATCCTGCAGGACATTTCAGCTAATAGGATCTCTCTCTTTGTGGTCATATATAATAATATAATATAATATATAATAGTTATATTTCACATCACTAACATTTGGAATATCACACTCCATATGTTCATTTTACACTCATTATAAAACACTCATGCCACAAAGGAAGGAAAGCATCTGCCTGAGACAATATATATATATATACATAAGAAACACTTCAAGTTCTACCGTTACAAGAAGCATGTGGACCACCAACACATAGTTATGAGGTATTTACTGCCATTCACCTTGGTCCCACCTATGCAGCAACGAAGTCCATGAGAATATAGATTAATTTCATCAGCTGTCGGAAGACTTTCACCAACTGACTGAATTACTGGACAGAACACAGTATGAGAGGCACATATCTTTCCTTGCTACTCAGTTTGTTATAATAATATTAACATAGTGCTGATAAGGCCAACAAACTGTGAAGTATACTGACTAATATTATGGTAATGTATATACATAATATTCTCATTAAGTTTTGTGGTGACAATATTCTGTTCAAAATCTACGATCCATGAATTGGAGATGAGTTATTTGAGAGGTGCTTATGGTGTGAATAGGATGGATGATGAAAGCAATGAAGTATGTAAAGGATGAAGGAAGGAATGATAGAGGTGAAATGCAGCAACCTTTGGTGGAGAAAATTATAAGAAATAAAATGGCAAAGAGGGTATACAAAAGTGGAGTGGATCCGTGGGCACGAGAGGAAGACTTCTTATAAAATGGGAGAATATGACATTGAGAAGGATGAAGAATGTAGGAGTTAAGTGTATGGACAGGAACAAGCCTCAGAGTGGATCAGATTTCAATATCTCATTCATTCAGTTCTTTGATATGATACCTAATCTATATAGTATCAATATGCAGTATAAAAATAAAAACAATAATGTACACAACTAACTTCTGTGTTTGCTTTAAGAAAAAAAATATTGCACATGTTAGTTTTGAGGGTTTTTTTTAACCTATTTTCTCCATTCCTACGCTTCATACATCTTTGGAACATGTCCACATTCTTCTCCATCTATGTTATAACCTCAAATCTTCCCTTTCAATCATCTGTAACTGAACAATTCCACTATTACCTTAATGCCACATGACTTGTGTTACCTGGGGATACAATTAATTAATTAATTAATTAAATATTCAATTAACACTTTAAAAATGTTTTGAACTCCATAATCAGAATTAATGTTTCATATTTACTTTTCCCTCATGGTGCAGCACCAAAATATCCATGTTTCTCTTTCCTATAAACCTCTGAGGTGGAAGCAAGAACACTCTACAGATCTAATAACACTACAAACATGAGATAGAGAACATCAACTTTGGTCAAGTCACCACCTCATGTTTGAAGGGTTTAAAGTTTGATTCTTCAGCAACCTCTGTAAATATTTCAGCATATCATAGCTGCCTCCAGCAGATCAACTTCCATAAATAAAGGACAACTGTACACTACAGACTATGCTCTTCTTTGTTGTTCAGCACATATGGTTAGGTGTGCAGGATGGAGGTGAATGGCTTGGTGGGAGGATGTGTGAGTTGACACATCATCCACAACTGAGATGCTGTGACCAGAGATGTCATGCATAGTTGAGATTTCATGGTGTGAGAGTTCATGAGAAGCCACATCCTCTGTTACAATCTGAAGGGCAGGAAGTTCAGCATCAAAGTCACTATTTGACTCCTGGGCCGGTGCCTGAAGGTGGTGTCGTGCGCGGATCACTCTCCGTCTGTTCCCTTTCCTCTTTTTTGGGAAGATGATGGCAGTTGGTTCTTCCTTAGCACCTCCTCCTCCACCTCCACTTTCCTGGTGCTTGATAGTTCTTGACACTGCCATGGCTATTCCTGTGCACTGACCAAACGTTTCTAAGGCATTCAATAACTCTTCCTTCTTAGCATTTTGATAACTTTGTATGAACTCATTGACAGGTTTCAGAAAGTTGTCGGGATTGTACTCCAGCTTTGTCACTAAGTCATCAAACACAGATTTAAGATCTTCCTGGCACTGTCTGACTGCCTGATTGCATATTTCATTCTGAGGTTGAAAGTCATCCATGAGCTGCAGCTGGTTGGTATAATTTTCCATATTTAAAGACTGGATTCCCTGAGGCACTGACAAAGTACTATCACCGTTTTTAAAGTTTTCCTCATTGTTCACATTCTCCAGTTTCTTAGAGGCAGGAGTACATATGGCAATTATTATATTATCATCTTCTGTCTTCTCTATACTCGCACAATGAGATGCATGCTTCTCACAGAAAGGCTTGAGGTGGTTCTGAAGTTCCAACAACATTTTCTTCCCTGGAGGCTTTGGAGACTTTGGGTAGAAAAGTTTGTAGTAGAGACTGAAATGGAAATTGAATATAAGTTTTACACTACATGTCAAATCTAGCACACCTGTAGTGCATTACAATATAAATCTATCTATATACCAAGCCAATATCCTCCTTAATGGGGGTGTGGCCAAGACAAGGCATTTAGGGTTTGAGGAAACATTACTCTCTCCTTCCCTTTGAGCCCTGATACAGTGGTGGTAGTGTAGCATCACAGGGGTATGTTACTAAAAAAACACTAAACTAAATAGGGTATCAAATAATTAAAATAGATGATATATGTACAAATGTATACAAATATCATTCATTGAACAAGATTCTCTTCCATTCAATTCACCAAACTTTTTCACACCTGTTATTTTCATTTCACACACACTTACACAGCCATACAATACATCATACCACCTTCTATTTGTCTTTAGTTTATTTAGAAGCCCAATGTAGTTTTCTTACCGGTAACAGAACTGTTTGTCAGGACACTTGGATCGATCTGATGACACAAAAACATACTGGTCCCCATAGTCAGCCTGAAGGTCACGTTTGATAATCTCGAGGGCTGTCAAGGGTGTGTGTCCAGCTCTATACAATGCTGTTAACTTCTGTACTGTCTCGTCTGACACATCTCTCTTCCTCAGGGATTCGGGGGAAAGCAAGTGATGGTTGTGCCGAAAATCCAGGTACACTCGGGTGGGAAATTCCTGCAGATACTGATCAGTTGACCTGCAAGTAAACAATATATAAAGAGACATTCAAGGGTATGAATTCATGCTGATAATGATTGAATGACCTGCACATAAACAAAATGGAACAAGAAACCCTTAAAACAAACATCTATTTATAGCTTATGATGCTCCCTTCCCTCTGGAAATGTCCCTCAAGGGGATGGCCTTTCCCTATCCACATACTTCCTCCTTGCTAGTTAAATTCCTCTAACAGAAACTCCTTCATGCATGTACGTACTCCTTAACACTATCATTCCATCTTACAACTGGCCTTCCTCTCCTCCTAGGTGCCTCGATTTCACTCACATACACTTCATAAACTCTTCACTTTTCTTTCTTTCAATAGCTATGACCAAACCACCTCAAAGTTTTTTTTTTCACCCATTCTACTACACTCCATTTGCACAAGATCTCATGGCACACCTTTCATACACACTTTCATTGCTCTCACCCTCCCATCTTGTCACACTACATACTCCTCTAAGATAACTCATTTTCACAACACACACTCTTGACTGTTGTGCCCTGTTCCATGATCATGTCTCTGATCCATACGTCAGTGTTACTTTACCTCCGTGGATACAATCCTTTCTCTCATAATCCATGCAAGAGACCCTATGACACACCTGTCTTTCACAGTCCTATCTCTTATTTCTCCTTCCATCTCTCCATGTTTGCATGGCACTGTTCTCAAATACTTAAAATAAACATATATCACAATTATACATAGCTGGCATTTCATTTTGATAGATCACTTATCTATCTTTATAATATCTGATGCTTTGTTCCCTCCAAGTATATCTCCAAAGAAGGAGACCATGGCAAAAGAGCCTCCATCTCTCCTCATTCCCACTCTCTCTTTGTTTATTTAAGTCCACTCCTTCTATCAGCACCCTTTTCATGTATGTACTCCTTGACCAAACTCTTCCATTATGAAAATTGCCTTCCTCTCCTACTAGAGCCTTTGATTTCACTCATACATTTTCTTCACAAACTCTTCACTCTTTATCCTCTCAAGATAACCTACATACATAAGACAAGGCCTTCAGTACAGTTATCAACTCACTGGGACATCTTTCCACTCGCCATGTGTGTTCGCTTCACCACCAGGAACATCTTGGATGGGCAACAGGTATTTTTTGAAGAAGCTCTTTTATTGGCTGATGATGATCTTGAGTACGTTCTGTGTTGGCACCTCATGTCAATCTGAAACAAGACTCATTGTAAGTAGAATTCTTAAATTACCAACTGTTTACAACGTCATTCATTTTGCAAATTTCATGGTTTATGATGATTGAATATAACAACAGAATATTTTAAACAAAACTTCACATAATTCATATCAATACAACAAACTTGAGACAACTCAGATATAAAATAGTTTCTCACCCGATAAATGTTTTGTGTCTTTTTGCCACCACAAATTGGGTATGTTTTATCAACCCTCCAGGTAACTGCAGATGTTCTCTCCAGTTCCTTGATCCACAATTTTGCTTCTGCCTTGGTCTTAATCTTAAGGCGTATGGTTGCCTCAAACTTGGTGGACGGTGCTTCATAGTTGTCGTGCAGGATAAGGTTTTCTTCCGTCCCACACACATTGAATTTACATATTCGATATTCATAAGAGTCTGGCAAGATTTGCTGTTAGAAAAGGGAAGAGAAACACATGGGTTGCCTTATCTTGTTACATATGCAGACATTTCTGTTTTTGTAAGATTTGACAGAAACAAGTTTGCATATACACTATGACTTGCTAATTAGTTTTATTAATTTAAGTAGAGGTTAGTACTCTTACTGAAGTAAAGCTGATTGGTCTATAATTGAGAGGAATGTCTTGATCCTTTTTTAAATATGGGCACAATTTCAGATTTTTTCCACTCATCAGGCAATCTACCCTGGAGTAGGGACTGTTTAAAGATTAAGTGAAGCGGGATAGCCAATTGAGACTTAAGGAGGCAGGGATAGAGACCGTCAGGACCCATGCTTGAGTTTACATCTAGTGAGGCAAGTCTCGTCCTTACTTCATTAAGAGATAGAGACACACTGTTTCGCAGGTTCTTGGCATTGTCTAGCACACACACATCTCACTCACAGACAACTGAGGGCAATGAGTTTACATGTTAATAATCACCTGTAACAGAGGATAATTAGTGAGTGGATCAGCCATTTCTACATGTCCCTGGTAAGTGGGACGGGTCGCCACTTGTATGTAAACATTTGCTGACACCACCTTGGAGGGAGAGGCCCCGTGCCATACCGCTCTTCAGCGGGAAGTGAAGCTGAGTGGGCGGAGCCTATCTGGTAGGCGGAGTATACAATTCAACCCAAAACATCGGGAAAGTTCAAGGATCTTATACAGAAAAGATCCATTTGGTGTGTGCTGTCTGGTTACAGTAGAGACCAATCTCAATTGTGTCAACAACTAACAAATTAATTTAAAGGTATCGAAGGTAGAGGTAACATTTTCATACTATCCAATTTATATAAGGAATTAATGATGATTGTTTTAACCCACAATACATTTTCAGTGCAGCTTTTAGGAATATTCACTTAAGTTATCAGTATATCACGAGGAAGATGATAACAAACATGTTTTTAATCGGCGAAGGGATCAAT